>RJWM01026092.1:0-28270 GCA_004363535.1 Dasyprocta punctata | reverse complement strand
TTGTCAAGTGGAATGGTTTTGTTCAATACAGTAGGTTTCAATGGGACAACAAATTGACAAAGGCAGGTTTCAGGTCGCACTCCTTTCAAATTCTGATCTTATTAAATAGGAGAGCCATGGGCACAGTATCATTCAGAAGGTTCACAGACTTCAAAACTGACTTCTCTCCTGAACCAGTGATTCAAGTGCAGGTTGTTTCAGGCAATGTTGCCATTTTCTGGAGTTCTCAACAGTGCGGCTCTTTCCACCCAGTTGCACCCAATTTCACTGATCAGTAAGTCTGGCTTAGCTTCACCCTCATAAATTCAATAATTCATTTGGCAGGTACAGAGTAGACAGATCTTTAAAAAAGACTCAGGAGTTTGATAGAATTAAGTAAAGGATCACTGATTATTTTCTTTTGGATGCTGACATTTAATTTGGATATTGGGGAATATTTATTAGCTGTAAAGTATTTATACTACAGAGACTTTTATTATTCTTCTTTATTTGAAAAACAAGTGAATTCATCCCTGTGGTTGGTTGTTTGGATGTGACCAGCCATTTCAGCATAGAGCTGAACTTCCTAAATATGAAGTCAACTCATTTTTGTTGGAAATATCTGCCCCAGATCTAGGGCTAATAAGCTGGGTACACTTGAAGACAGTTTGTAAACCTCTCATAATTCATCAGTATCTGAAAGGTACTAATAACATTACCTTGGCTCTCAGGAGACTGACATTAATGTGATTGAACTAATCTTGTAGATATATATGAAAGAACCTCAGGAAGTGCTAGGCATGTAGAAGGAATTTAACAAATGCAAACTCCTAATTATTGTCATTACTTTTGAATACACATATATTTATCATTTGTTAATTGATTTCTTATATGAACACATTAGGACTTCCTGTTTTGAATGTTTTTAAAATAAGTAATAATACTACTAAAATAGAATTATTATTCTTGTATCATTCAAGTTTCTATTTCATGCAACCGATGAGTTTTATGATAAAATTTATTTATTTAATCTTCTGTCTGGAAAAAACACCATTGTTGATACAAAATTAAGTTATTAAAAATATTTTATCTCTTTCTTTTTAATAACAAGTGTAATCTTGGATAGACTTGTGATTTTTAAGGTACTTTTTATGTAGCAGGCATTGTAGCAAGACTATACTTACCTATGCATTGTACCTTGCAGTCATGACAGAAATCCTGTGAGACAGTCACCATAATCAACCCAATTTTCCAGATAGGTAGATTCCAAAAGACAATTCAAATGTGAATGAAGATTATGCATGTCAAATTTAAATGGGTTCAATGTGTTCAAAAGACATAGAAGTTCAAATACATTATATTCCTTTGAAAGGCATCTTATAAGCTACCTTTGCTTTCTACTCTTTTTTTGTGTCATTGCCTTTTTGATGAAATTACCACAGTTTAGATTCTTTCCTTTGTTTCCATTTCACTTTACACACTGTGAACAGTTTACATTTTTCAAAATTTCACTTTATTTGCTCTTGTTTGCTCAGAGCAAGACTCCTTTGTGGTGCCCCACTGCTTAGAGAATCTAGGACAAACCACTGCAACCTCACTTCTAGTGTCTTTCTTGATTTCCCTCCATCTTTACTAGTGATCTTATTTCCTGTAGCGTGACTAGTTCTGTTTAAATGCATAAAGGATAATAAATAAATTTCTCAAAGCTATAAAAATGTAATTAAAATAATAAAATAATTATCTTTGAGATGCATACTTGAGAACATTTATTCTTTCAACTTGAGAACTTTTAATAGTGCAAAATGTAATTTCTTGATATGGGCATTATTTTATTTTAGTGACTGAAAAAACATTGCTTGAGAATATTGGAATTTATACATTCTGACTACATTTTTCCTGGAAGCCAGACCTGTGCCTGGATATTTCCTCCTCAGGACTAATCAGCAATTGCTATTCCAGTTTAAAATGTGTCCACCATCATGGTCTGACTTGGATGTTCGCAACTGTTTGTAAGTAAATTAAATCTGTAGTTTTGAGAATGGAAACCAGCCCCAGAGAGCTCATTTTAGGATTCAAAGAAATTCTGTTTACCAGACGACTTCATGGAGAAATCTATTTAAGAGAAATCACACTGATGGTCACTTCCTCTGTTGGAATTTGGCAAGGAAGATTTCACACTCTAGAGATAGTCTGATCAGGTGAACTATTTCCTTTATAATAAGTCTGTAGTGTCAGTTTTGAAAACGCAGAAGTCTTTTTCATTCTTTTTAATTGTGGTTGCTTTAAAGTTCCCCAAGTCTGGACCGTGGTTCATTCATCATTTTCTCTTCATTGACAAGATCATTTTTTTCATACTGAGGAAATGTTTTTGAGTACATGAATGCATTCTTGCATTGTTGACTATAAAGGGGCCTTGGAATATCAGCTTCTTAGATCTGGTTCTAGGAGGATTTTTCAAATTCCTTGGATTCAGGCAATTGTTTTATGTAAGCAGAAAATTCATGTTCCTTTATTAAAGCCAGGGGACCTACAGGACTAGATGTAACTCCTTTCAAGCCAGGCTGTTGACATAACACATGTTGAAGTAAAGTGTCTTTCTTAAGCTCCAGATGTTCAGGAAATATCATGAGACAGTGCTCAGAATTATACTTCTAAGTAGAGGGCGACAACGTCCATCATATTTACTTTGATCTGTATGGTCTGGGAATAATTTGTTTTTGACCTCTTTATGATTAATCTCAACAGTAAAAGCTCAGCTTGTTAGAGAAGCTTCTTTGATCTTCATCAGAATTTATTTGTTTTCTTGAGAAGGGTTTTTGAAATTTGGAAACAAGGCAGAAAAGGAAAACAGTTAGTGTTCAAGAAAGTTCAGGGAGTAAAGAAAGAAATTACAGCTGGGTTTGGTGGGGTCCATCTGTAATCTCAGCACTTGGGAGGCTGAGGCAGGAGGATCATAGTAAATTTGGGGGAGAGTCTGGGCTACACAGTGAGTTCCAGGCTACCCTGAGCAACGCAGTGTGATCCTGTCTCAAAACAAAACAAAACAAAACAAAGCGCTAAAAAAGGAGTTACTAGAACAAAGCGAAATAATAAAACAAATGAATCTTTGTTCATTTTTATCTGTTTGCTATCAGACTCAGTGACTACGTTTTAATTCTTTCAGTACTAGCAAAGTTATCTACTGACCTCCATTTTTTTAAAAATTAAATCTTGTTTTAAGGAAACAAGAAACTTTTCCCAAGATAGAGTTATACTGATCTACCTTAAAGTACAGGAATTTTCATGTTACTGGGGGAGAAATTCAAGCTGAATGTGAGAATAAATTGCTAAGTATTGCAATTTAGACAAAAACAACCTAGTGAATCACATTGGGGAACTAGTGTGGAATTTTGAAAATTAACCAGACCCAGTCACTCGTGAAGAGATAACCTGTCCCCCATCTCCTATTGATGATTTTGCCTCCACTTTTCAGAATTTCACTTGACTTCTGAAACTTGGGTGCAATTTTATTTAGTTCATGGGATTTTCTTTTATTTGCTCTATGAAAATGATCCAAAATGATTGTTCTTTCTGCATCAAAATACTTTCATAAGACAAGAACAATTTAAAAAATTAAATGTTATAAGGTAGAAAATAAATTATTGATCACTTTATTCTGGTACTCCTATCTTCCTTTGTGTTGAGTAGGTTTGTTTATATCACATGCTATAAAGTAATTATTCTCTAGATTGCTATCATTTTTCTTGCTAACTGACCATTTTAGCATTTATATTTTGGTCGACAGGAGTTGTGTTGCTTTAAACCCTGAGATGATACAGACTGCTACATAGGAGTTGCTCAATAAATACTTGCTCAAAATATGAATTAACAAAACTCTCTGATGTGCAAGATAGTATCATGGGGAAAAGTGATAAAAACAAGTTTATATTCCTTTAGTGTGCAAATAGTTGCATCTTAGGACAAGCATGTCATATCCAGGGATATACTTACAAAGCAATTTATTTTTATCTCCTAGAGACTTTTGAAATTTTCTCTGTCGAGCTATTTCTCTGCTCCATTAAATTCTAGTCACTTGAAAATAAGATTCTCCGATTGGAAAATAAAATGCTCATGGTTATTTTAGTCAAAACTTTGAACTATTTTTTTCTTTTCCTTTCCTTCTTTTCCCCCTTCCACTCCCTAGTTCCCCTTCTTTTCTGAACATTTTTATGGAAACAAAGCTTTTGTAAATAAGGAGGAAGAGGGGTTGAAGGGAGGAGAAGGAAACGGGAAAAGAAAGAAGAATCAAGGTATATCACGTACAGGTACAGATTCCCTATGATGAATGTGATCAGCATGTATATCTAAAATGTACCAATAAAATTAATTAATTAAAAAATTAGATTTTTTTATATAGAGGCTTTTTATTTTCAGGTTCACTGAAGGGGATGAGTGTGGAAATGGGCAAGCAGGAGTTCTAGGGTCCAGGAGTCTTGAAGGAGTTCTGCATAGTACCTGAGGGATCTCACTACAGGCTTTAGCATTTGGAAAAGATGGTAATTCTCAAATCTTAATTGCAATCCAGAGCATTAATAAAATACCTTAATTTTTTCTTTTCAGTCTAAGAAAAGAGGTCATTCTCTATTAATCTGGATGCTGGATGATGGTTATTAGGTTGTAAGCAGTTGCCTTGTCTTCTTGATATTATTATAGGAAGCAAAGATTTTTATTATTATCACTATTCTCATACAGCCTTCAGGTTGGCAGGAATAGGTAATGATAGGCAGGGTAGAGGCCCTGCTGGTTAGAGAGCCTCCCTGATGTTGGTGTTAAGGAGCAACAGGCCTTTCAGAAACCTTTTAACCTGCGGGGAGCCTTCCTGAAGAGAAGCTTCCTAATGTATAAAGTTGAGGAGGGAGAAGCTGGCCACTGCCTGGAGAGATTCAGGCTACTTGCAGACTCCTGTCCTGGGCCCTTCCATCGCCTCAGGGAGATCCTGAGCCAGGTCTGCTGCCCTGGAGCTGTGGTCTTTGTCTGGCTGTGGTTTGTGGTCACATACTGCCTGGTGGAGTTGGTCATTTGGGGTGGGGTTGGGGGTGAGGGTTTGCACTACCATTCTCTCCATGTTAAAACAGGACTGAGTAGGAAGTTCACCCGCTTGACTACAGAAAATGTGCTGTGTCATGTACTGACCTCTGGCTTGCTTCCCTTATCGCTGCTTAGGGTCTGTGCGTGAGGGATAACCATAAGCATTAAATCATGTCAGAAAACTCAATTTCATGGGAAGATGACCATTTCCATTCAGTGTCTGCTTGTGGCACGAATGGCACTTGTGAGAGGTTTTTATATCAGGCTAGATAATATTCACTCACCACAGCAACAGAAAGCAGTTTGGATGGGACTAAAAGTAAGTGTTCCTCCTGAAGGAGTCTGAGTAGAAGCTGATAGCTAGGGTTTCAGGCACCTCCCTAGTTTTCATCATTTTTTTCTTATGGGAGCCAAAGTGACTCAAAAGGTTTCCTCTGAATGTCCTTCTTTATGTAAAGTTCATGTGAGACTGCTTTTAGTTTTAGTACTAACACTGGTAAATTTTTGCCAATGGACAGTTGCTTCTGTGTAAGTCTTAGCATCTTAATCTGTTATAGTGATGATAGTAATAGTTCCACAATCAGAAGGTAGTTGCAAAGATCAAATGGATAAAACAATGATTGTACAAAAACAGTGATTGCAATAACAGTATTTATCATTATGTTTTACAAATTAAACTCTGTTCCTTATTTAAAAATATCTTCTATTGATAATAACCAATTAATAGTGACAATCGCTGCATTGTACATCTAAGTTTTCTTTTTTAAGTAGTTGTAATAATAATTATGATTGAGATTACGTGTCATAAATTTAACTCTGTTGTTTCAAAATTGTCTTCCATTCATAGTAATCAGTTGCTAGTGGCATCTTCTCCATTATAGGTTTAACAGTGTTCTCTATATTTTTCTAACATTTCTAAAATAACTTATTAAAGTTATCTGACTAGTAAAGTATGTGTTTTATTTATTTTCGTTGTGTATATTTATAGGGTATAGTGTGATGTTTCAATACATGTATACAACTGTGAATGATTAAAGAAATATTATGTTCATCACCAGGCACACTATTGTTTGTGATAAGAACATGAAAAGTCTACTCTCACTGCAGTTTTAAGTGCACCACTAACTATAGTCTTCAGGCTACAGAAAAGAATTTGAAGACGTACTTCTTCTTGTTTAACTGAAATTAACTTTTATTATCTTTACTCCATTCCTGTTCCCAGCAGTTAGTAAGCACTCTTGCATTCTCCTCTTTTATGAGTTGAACACTTTTAGATTTCATAAGTAAACCTTTGCTTTGTTTGCCTGTTTTAATGTAATATTCTCTATTTTAAGGATGTCATTATAAATGTCAAGATCTATTTTTTAAGACTGACTAGTATATTTCATCATACATATGCACTATATTTTTTATCTCTTTTTTGTTGGTTGACCCTAGTTTGATTTCATACCTATATATTGTGCGAAGTGGTTCTTTTTTTTTTTTTTTAATACAAGGGATCAAACTCATGACCTTGCACTTGCCAGGTAGGCACTTACACCACTAAACTAAATCCCCAGTTGCATCCTATCTATTGTGCATAGTTACATAATAAACATGAGAGTACAGGTATCTTTTTGATCAACTGACTTCATTTTCTGCTCAAATATATCCAGCAGTTGAATTTTACTTTTAAAGAAATTTCATATTGCTTTTCGTAGTAGCTATTTTAACTTATATTTTCACTAAAAGAATGCAGAGTTATCTATTCTAATTATCATCACGATCTTTCACTTTTCTAATTTTTTATAAAAGCCATTCAAATGCTTAATTTGTATCTTTCTAATGAGTAGTTTTGAGCATTTTTTCATTCAGCAGTTAGTCATATGTATATCTTATTTTGAGAAATGCCTATTTAGTTCTTCACCCGTTTTTTAACTTTAAAAATAATAAAATCCAACAAAACAAAATAGAATAAAGCCAATTAAAGCAAAGCAATTAAACTGGTACAGAATGTCAAAGCAGGATAGTAGGAAAACAACAATGGTTACCACAGTATATCTTGCTATCTTCACAATAATTGTCCATTCCATCAGATATAGCAAAATCAAACTAAAAACAAAACAAAACAAAACAAAACCCCAAAATAAATCCAATCAAAACAGAACATTGAATAAAGCAAAACAATTGGAACAAAACAAAACAGTGAGAATAATATTGGATTTCAAAGATAAGACAAAAGGAAATCCCCCATATTCGCTATCTTGCATACTGTTATACTCCCAGATGCTCGGACCACTGGCCCCAGGCCTGAAAAATCAACCAAACAATGCAAGCATTCAGTTGTGTTTTTGTATCTCAGTTGCTATCAACTTAGCCTGTCCTCCAAACCAGCCAGCTGCTTATGGGACTGGGGCTGTTGATTCTCAACCCACACACCATAGGTTTATGGGAGGTGCTATCTGACTTTTCTCTTCCTGGGCCCCACATGGCTTGTGCAGATAACCAGAAAGTCTGCCTAGCTGGCTTCTTGATGGGTTCCTCCCAGTCCCAACATGGCCATTTCTCAGGAGGCACTGACTTTTTTCTTCCTGGACCATCCCTGCATGGCCCATGCAGTTTACCAGAAAGGCTGGCTAGTTGGCTTCTTGGTGGGCTTCTGCCAGTTCCAGCATGGTCAATTCTCAGGAGGTGCTGACTTTTCTCTTCCTGGACTCTGCCTGGCTTGCTTCACTCATTTTTAAATTGGGTTTTTTCCTTGCTATTGGATTCTCTGAGATGCATACATATTTTTTATATTAATTCTTGGTCAGAAGTATGGTCACAGATATTTTCTCTCATTTCATAGATTGTTTTTTCTTGCTGTGGATTCTTTATTTCACTCTCTTGAAGATTTTTGGATGAATGCTAATGCTAGGTTTTTGTTTTTTTTTTTTTTTGCCTATGTTTTTGGGGTAAGATGTCAGTTTCCTAAGTCAATGGTTATTAAAAATTTGGTCAGTGTTTTCTGTTGGCATAACCACTGTACAGAGTTCCACAAGGAGGGTCTATTTGAGTGAAGAAGGTAATGAAAGTGCCTAATTGTAAGGAGAAGGCAGTGTAACTTAATGGCTGGCTTTATGTGGATGATAAACATATTGTCAATATTTTCTTCACTGTTGAGCTGTGTTTTTAGTTCCTGAACAAAGAATGTCACTAGCAACTTCTATTTTGAATAGAATAAAACCAAACAAAATAAAACAGAATAGAGTCAGTCAAACCAAAGTGATGAACATGGTACATGACTTCAAAAAAAGATAAAAGGAAATCAGTAATGGCTACCGGAATGCCTCTTGTTGTCTTCAAAATAACTACTCAGACCATGAGGCATAATAAAATCAAACAAAATAGTACAGAATAAAACCAATAAAAACAAAACAATGAAAGCAATACAAGACTTCAGAACAACAGTAAAACAACAGGGCCTACCATAATGCCTCTTGTTATCTTCTAAGTAGTTGTCTACATCATCAGACATAATACAATCAAACAAAACCAAATAGAATAAAATCACTCAAAACAAAACAATGAAAGCAATATAGGGCTTCAAAACAAGATAATAGGAATTAAAAAATGGCTACCATAATATATTTTGTTATCTTTGAAATAACTGTCCATGCCACTAAATACAATAAAATTGGACAAACAAAAACAGAATAAACCAAACTAAACAGAACAGTGAAAACAATACGTGATTCAAATCATGATAATAGATTAACAATGGCCACTGCCTTCCCTTTTAAAACATTTCCTCCCCTTTCACTTTCATAAGACAAA
Source organism: Dasyprocta punctata (assembly GCA_004363535.1). Classification (NCBI taxonomy): domain Eukaryota; kingdom Metazoa; phylum Chordata; class Mammalia; order Rodentia; family Dasyproctidae; genus Dasyprocta; species Dasyprocta punctata. The sequence continues at coordinate 19,429 of RJWM01026092.1, read as the reverse complement.
TTGTGTATTTTGGATCCCACTAACTCCTGTAGGTTTTTATGCTAGGGAGACAACATGATGTTCACTCATGTGACTCTGAATCATTTCATCATGAGCATGATCAAATTATATCCATTTACCTACAAGAGCCTTGAGGTTATCTTTTTTTATAGCTGAATAGCTTTCCATGGTATAAAAATGCCATATCTTTCTTGTCCACTCTGCAGCTAATGGGCAAGTGACCCCACTTCTTTCTGGTTCCTTGTCACATAGAATATTGTTCTCTCTCCTCTGACTTTCAGTCTATGACCCCCCTTTCGAGTTAAATGTGTTTCTTGTATAAAGCATATTGATGGATCCTGTCTCCTGATCCACTCTGCCTGTGTTTCTTTTTATTGGTGAATTGAGGCCATCTACCTTAATGGTTATGGCCGACATGCATTGCCTCATCCCTGCCATGCTACTTTCATGCCACTGGCTGCCTACTTTTCCTCTCCATTCAATTGTCTTCCCCTCTCAGTGATACCCCTCTGCCACTGTTCCTGGAGCTGTGGTCTTTTTTTAATTTGTCTCTAGAATGTCCTTCTGTATTTGTAGGATTGGTTTGGTGGTCATGAATTCCTTTAGTTCTTTGCCATGGAAGAATCTTGTTCCTCCATTAATTTTGAAAGATAATTTTGCAGGGTACATCAATCTGGGTTGGATGAAATACTTCACTTCAAGCTCTTCTTGACTTGATGGTTTGTGTTGAGAAGTCAGTCATGATTCTGATGGGTTTTCCTTTATAGGTGATCTGTTTCTTTTCTCTAACAGCTTTTAATATTCTGTTCTTGTTTCAAATTCCTGGGAACTTGATTATTATATGTTTGGGTGTGGATTTATTTTGGTTATGGCTAGCTGAAGTTCTATATATTTCACTTATCTAAATGTCACTTCCCCTTCCCATGCTTGGGAAGTTTTCTGCTATTACTTCAGTAAATAGACTTACAATGCCATTTGTGTTGACCCCTGCTTTTTCACTTATGCCTGTTATTCTTAAGTTATGTCTCTTTGAGTTGCCTTGCAGAATTATTACTTTATTTTTAAGAGATCTTTCCTTTTGCGATCACAAGTTGCAAACCTGTCTTCAAGGTTTGAAAGTCTATCTTCAGTTTCTTTCAAGTGCTTTTGCCAGCTTTCAATGAAGTTTTTAATTTCCTGTCTATCTCTTTGAATTTGTTGCATGTATTCTAAATCTTTATTGTATTGTTCATTCAAGGTTTCCCTCATTTTCCTATGCTCCTCCATTTTTTAATCTATGTCTTCTTCAGAGATGCTTAGCAATTCTTTTATTAAGTTTTTAATTTCTTCTTTTACCTGAATTAGTATATTTGCTCTAATTTTTTTATAGCCTCATGAAGTTGTTTCTTTACTTCAGTTGCCATTGCTTCAGAAACTTCAGGTGTGCCATTCCAGCTCTCTTCCATGTTTGCATCTCCGGGACTTGCTCTGCTTGGATTGGAGGTTAGAGACTGCCTTTTGCTGCTTCTTTTTGAGATACTCCTGTGTTCTTCCGGACAAGTTGATACTTGGGTTCCAGACACTTCCTGCATTGGCTATAATTTCTCTGAAGCAAGACTGTTTGGTTCTTCTAGACAGTGTTGGCTACAGGTATCTGATGGTGGCCATTGGGTGGGCTGGTGCAGGGTTGTCTGCTGCTTTTCCCAGCCTGCATTGGCTCCCTGATGGCTGATGGAGTGTGCATGTGGGCAGGGCTGGCCATCACCTACAGACCTGGGCTGGTCACTGGTGGGAATCCTACACTACTGCCCTTGGAGTGTGCAAGGGAGAGGAGCTGGTCGCTGCCTCCAGATCAAGCTGGGTACCTGCAGGGAACCTCCTCTATGGCCACTAGAACGGACACGGGAGCAGGGCTCAGCCTGAGCAATGTCCACGGGTCTCTGCCCTACTAAGAGCTGCCATAGGAAGCTGCCAGCAATTCTGGTTCCAGAGTTATTCAGCCCAACTCCAAAATGGTTCCCAGCCAATCATGCTCTCCCATGGGGGGACCAGGTCCTCTATACTCGCCGCCAGCCAGTGCAGTCTTCCATTACACTGCTCCCCTCTACTGCTGCTCCCCTCAACTGTCACCTCTCTGCAGAGGCCTCCAAGTTGCCAGCCTCCAAAACACCTTGATCATATGTCCCCAGATTCCAACAGCTCCTCTCACACAGTGGGTCTGGCTCTGGGTAAAGGTGCTGCCAGTTACAACCTTCTTCTTCCTTTAAATTTTTCTTTTTACTTTTACTGTGGGCTTTAATTCTCATTTTAGATTCTTTCTCAGTCTGGTATCCACTTACTTCCTTCTTGTCTTCCCCACGATGCTATATTCCAGCATCTGGACTGTATCTCTCAGAGAGGCTGTTTACTCTGCTGCTTACTGTTCTGCAATCTTTCCAGAAACCCCCAGTAAGCAACTTCTACTATCAGACCTGACCTAAAGAGTTATTAAGGAAGCCACACCCCTTCCCCCAATTTCCCCTTCAGTTCTCTATGTTCTCTCCAACTTTCTTCTATCAAACATATTCTGGAGAATATCTGATGAATTCATTACACGAATATATAGAAGTTTGCTTCTTCTTTTTCCCATTGATTTTATTCACATTCTGCTGTCTACATGTTTCTATGATAAAAACAAGATAGTATATAAGATAGACTTGTCACCTACAGATGGCATCTCTAAACTCAGAAGTTCAGTAGTTAAGAAGGGATAGGGTGAAGCAAATGTGCATATATTTATTTTATAGTTGGAGAGTAAGGATCGTAATATATTTCCAAGTCTTAGTATTAGAATACCATCCTCTACAAAACAATATGTAGACTCACTGAATAAATGGCTGATCCTAGAATTGGTACAAAGGAAGTACAGCATATTTTGAACTAGAAATTAAGGACATGCTAAAAATTTGCTGAGACTGTATCAAAAAAACTTCAAGTAGGGAGCTTGAAGTCATGCATCTTGGTCATGTCCAATGAAGTTTCAGTACCAAAACAAACAACAGCTTCACAATGCAACACACTGAATAAAATAGGAATACACAAATCTGTTGTGTATACAATAAATAAAAATGCAAATACATGTCGGAGAAATGAAACTTCTCCAATGTATACTACCAGCCAATGAGCAGTATATATATACAAAAGATGTAATATAGTTTCATTCTTTCAGTGATAAAAACATGTGAGACAAAAGTGGATAACTCAACAGAAAAGGGTTTTTAATATTATGAAGTATTATCAAGAAAACTGAAAAATAACAATCTTTCCTTATCTTTCTCTTTCCCCTTTTTTGATATAGAGACTAACAGCAAGACCAAAAGCAAGACAGTTAATCTTTAGGCCGTCTGTAACTCTTCATCATCTGCAAAGTTATTGCCTATTAAAGTCTTCTAATAAGTTTCAGTAAAGCATAGCTGTTATATTAAAATTTAAAAATATCATTTATTGTAATCAGCCCCATTTTAGTCATGTATCTATTTCACAATAAGTGAATTATAAATGCAAATTATTTTTAATGGAACATTAATTGGACTTCTACTATTCAATAAACTAACAAAAATTAGTAAAAATAATTTAATTTTGCCTATATTAGTCATAAGGAATAACTAAATATTTTCAGGGCTGAAGTTGATAAGCAAGATATTACTTATTTTTTATTATGGATCATTTCATACTATGATATAACTTGTTTACTTCATTAAAATGGCATAAATATAAAACTAATTTTCTCAAAAAATAATTATATTGATATACTACAACAGTTCCTAATCAGTCATTTACACAATTGATCTAGTGATTTTTTAAATAAATGTTTTATTTTCAATGATTTTCCCACTTAACATGTATGTTTTGATTGAGCAGAGAGGTAGTAATATTTGGATGAATTGACAAGAAAACTTAAGTTTAAACTTAAGGTGCTCTTTGATATTATTAGATGTATCAGTAATAATCATTCACTAGAAGCACATTAGCACAGGAAGTCATTTAGATCTATAATCTAATTTAAACTGAATTAAGCAGAATTCCAGAAGTAAATTAGGTCAGTAAACCATAATATTTTGTTCTTCTCATTCACCAGTAACTTTCTCATTCTTCAACAATAAACATATGCTACACTTTTGCATTCAGAAAAAATTAGTTGCAAAATTACTACAAACTACTTAAAATTGTCAGTATGCCACTTAATTACTTTTGACAGTGTTGAATCTGTCCTTCTAATAATATCATTTGAAAGGTATTTCAAAATGCACATAAGCTTTGTATGTAAGAAGTGTATCATATTTTTTCTTTGCTTTCTCTATTGTATATTGCTAAGCAATAAGAAATTTGATGCATCCAAAAATGTCGACAAAGATTTATTAGAATGGCTTACTTATTAATAAGGCAGTTTAGGTACCTAGTTTCTTGTTATTGTAACAAGGTGCCTTTTCTATTTCAAGAGAAAATACTTATTTCAAGTAAGAGCGAATATTTTTGCAAATATAGGAAAATAATTCTGTAACACTGGCTTTCTACAGTTTGAGAGTAGATAACTTACATGAGAAAATTGTTAAAATGCAGATCTAATGGTTAGAGTTTCAATATATCTAGAACTTCATTTTTGTGTATGTGTGTATAAAATAAATGAGTTAGGTAAATGCTCTCTTGCCACTGTGAAATACAAACATGATATGAATGTGGGCAATTCTAATTTTTGCTCTTATGTATATTTTAGATTTCCCAATTATACACAAAAGAATTGAAGTTATTATTTCTTTGATTGGTGAAGTTTGATAAAGTCTGCCCAGAAGGCATGTCTTAATGGAAAACCTATTATGTACAAGGAATAATAAAGAACTATCTTTATGGATTGGTTCAGTGTTATTACTGCTTCATAACTAATTCACCTGGGCAAGATCTTAGTATGACCTATGGAAAACCTTGTAATAGGTCTTGTGGAATCACCTATTGTCTTGCAGAAGGTAATCTGTGTAGCTCAGGCTCATTTCTCTGATTTTTGTGATTGAAATATGAGTCACGACTTCAAATATTGGAAAGACGACTAAAAACGAAGTATACCATTGAAAATAAGAGATCCAATCCACAAAAAGAACTTACCTATCATTAGGACAACATGAATTTCTTACTCTTTATTATATCTGTTAAAATTTTGAACCCAATTTTGACATTAGGTGGAAGAATTCAGACTTATGCCACAGTTCTCAATATATATGGTTTCTTCAAGTATGAATAGACTTTGGAGAATGCAAGACAAGTATCAGGCTAATAGTACCCTCTGGGCCCAAATACCATCTATAAACACACTGCTATCTCTATTACTTAGTTCCTGATACTCAGTGAAATGCTGTTTGGAAGTGTGAGGAGAGGGAGAAAGGAGTTTGCATCACTACTTTTCTCTTACTCCTCTTACAGTGTGACTCACCTTTACAATAACCTCTCCAACAAAGTGTCCTCATTACAGTTTCATTTCCTTCCTTTCAGCAAGCCCTAGCACCTCTACTCGGTTTAGAACATGGGTCTATGTTTGTAATTTTAAAAAATCAGAATATTCTGAGTCTATTTTTGTCTTTTGACATTATTTAACCATTTCCTCTTTAGAAACCCACAGATTTACTACCAATGCAAAGATGCACAGAATATAAAAGATGAACCATCAATCATGAATACAAGAAGATGTACCAAAAGAAGCTTTCTTTAATTTATGACTTTGTACATAAAATATACAAAGCAGAGGACGTGTTTAGATCAAAAGCAAAAATCTGTTCAGAAGAAGTTGCAGAAATTTCTTCTGTGCCACCGAGGGAGGAGGGGGAGACAAACACTAATCAGGATCAGAATATTCAGAGAATCATAAGGTGGTGATGAGGTAAGAAGAAACCCCATCTATTCTTCCTCATTGAAAATCCTCAATAACATTAATTTCTGATATTCAGCCAGTGCTATCAATTAGTCTTACAGGATGTCTCTTCTAGAACATTGATTAGCATGGAATTTGGGAAAATATCAGGAGAAAATACAAAATAGTTTAGCCAGTTCTGTGTCCGTAACCAACAATGACGCCAGAACAAAAAGAAGAAAAAGTTTGCTTTTAGTCATAGTTTCAGTCCATATTAAGATCATTCTAAAGTGGAAACAGTATGACAGAGGGGCATGGTGGAGGCAAAGGTGGTCAATTTATGCAAGCCAGGAAGCAGAGAAAGAGCGGAGAAAATCTGGGACAAGCATATACCCTTCCAAGTTACAGCTCCTGTGATGCACCTCCAAAAGGCCCCACCTCCTAACAGGAAGTCAGCTGTGACACTCCTGTGACCGAATCACCATTGAAACACATGGACATTTGGGGAACATTTTAGATCTAAACCACAACACATCAGTAGTGGACAATTTTGCTATAGTAATAAGAAAGTTGAAGTTAGCTCCAATAAAATTTTTAAATAGACCATGTTCTATGCAGCAGCATTGCATTCAATAAATTATCTTCTGGAAATTAACATCTGTTCTGCTATTTAGGGGGATGTTTCATAAAATCTCAGGAGGAATTCTCTAAAGCACAATTACATAAAATGTATTTTTCTCAAAGATATAGTCTATCCTTATCACCAAAGGCTTACATTCATCATGAAAGCAAATTCTTGAGTTGATTTAAATTGAAAACAGAAATGTAGAAAACTCACTTTTTAAAAAATCAATCAGTTTTATACAACTACTGCTCTCTGAATACACTGGGGACAGGCTACATATGTTATCTTGTTATTCTGGTAGACTGATGAGCTCTACTTCTTTATTCACATAGAAAATCTGGTGAAGGCATAAATTTGAAATCAGATAAATCTTAAAAATTTCAGTTGGCTATTTGTACTTGAATGATTTTAGCACTTTTGGGTCTCATTTAAAGGAAAAATCAAACAGGAATAATGAGAGCATTCATCCTCTAGATTTGTGAGAATTAACTGATATTACTTCTAATCAAATGTTATTGTTTATTATCATTGTTAATATTTTGCATCAATAATCATTGTGTTAGAGGTATTTTTCAAATTCAGGCAGTTTGGTTCTAGATCCTGTGCTTACAGTCACTACATTATTCTGTGTTGTTGAATTAAATCTGAAAGGGATGTTTGAAGATAGGCTATGCAGGAAGAGGAAAGTACAGCTTCTTGTTGAAGTATGAAAGGCTGATTCAAAGAAGTATTTAAGAAAAATAGTGTATGAATTTTTTTGTAGAGTATATAAGGCACCTATCAGACAGGTTGGCCAAGTACTTAAGAAAGCTTGCCAAATTACCAACATTACTAAACTGTTGTGATAAAAACAGTAACCTCCACTTGAACAACATATTCATATATGTCATTTCAAAGGTGAATCTGTATACCAACAAAGCCAGAGTTTGTTTTGGTAAGAGTCCAAGTTTATTGAGCATATTTAATGTTTCATCACTTTGAAATCAAATATAGTTGTTAACTTTTTGTTGGCATTGTGATTGGTATTGTTTTATCTCAGAAAGAAAATATGTTTCTCCTTTATTTTATTTACTTATTACTGGTAGGTGGCACACTTAGTAATATTGAAAACAGGCCAAATTATTATAGTTTTCATTTTCTGTAATAGATTTTATGGTGCCTGGGAATTAGAAATTACGTGGCCATAGAGAAATTTAATGTGGTTTTTAAATTTAATTTTTAAATTCTTAGTATCTGGAATAAAATATAAATCTGTGGCAGTTTGGTAATGATTTATGTAATTGCACATTATTTAATAAAACAATTTCCATGGCTTAGGAGCACTCCTTATGCTGTATCCTGGATGACTATGAGTGGTGCTTGGGTTCATGCCAAATCATACTATGTCTAATTATTTTGCACTTAGTTATTTATCCCAAGATCACATTAAAAATGCTATTGATTTGAAATGATGGCTTTCAATGTGTTTCATTTTTTACTTTGTATTGTTTACTACTGGTGTTATGAGTTACCTATATCTCCTTATTTATTCTGTATTCTGTTACAATAAATTGGCATCAGAAGTACTTTCTGCTTTGGATTCTCCCCGATGGACATAGTTATTCAAAGTGATAGGTCAATTCCAAGTCGAGGCTGGCCTTAAGTCTTGTCTGTCCAGCAGACATTTGAATGAATGGCTTACAGGTAAAAGTGCTGCTACAACTACTGCCGTTTGTCTTTGATGCCCAAACCTATATCTGTCAGAAGAAAACAATGTGGTTTTATTAGAGTCAATATTTTTATAACAACAATATTCTTGTTTCAAGGCAGTAGATAAAATGTTACTGGGCATATTAATTAATAGAAGTTTCAGAGCAAATTAATGGCCAATTATTGACCAGCTGTCCTAGGAAATTCACTCTTGTCATTGAGAAAGGAACAGGGATTACTTTTTAACACAGAGATATATTATATTCTTTTCTGAAAAGTACATTGGAGACTAGTCTGCCCTGAAATAATGTGCAAAAGAATTTCAGCTCAGTTTAATAAGCTGGCCACAAATAAGCCATTATTGCTCCCAGCCCTTAACTTGCCATTTCAGTGGTTTTTTTTTTTCCTTAAAAATAACATGTTTGAGTCTTACTCCTGTGTACTCAGACTAGATAACATACAGGCACAAATGGAGCAAAGGTGAAACTAGTGTTGGCTAGCCACTTAGCCTGTCCCTTCACTTCATCCCAAGTAAAACAGAGAACATAAGATAGACTAGACTTTCCAATCATGTTCTCATTTTGCACTCATTGTATTGTATAGGCACTATGAAAAACAAGGAATGAAAAATGAAAAAGAATAAGATAGAGTTAACCTCTACAAATAATAAAATTTCTTCTCTCAGTGTCTGAAAATTTAGGTAGAAGGACTTTACAGGGAAGAGTGAAGAAGTGATAGCTGACCACAACACTCATATTGCTGCCCCCTGAATGTGGGTACAGTATTACATCAGAAATGTGTAAGATGTATGCAATGCATTGCAAACTTCTCTGAGCCTGAGTAAAATAAAATACACTAGACAGCAAAGAATATGATTTTATCCAGGATGTTACAATAGAGAGAATAGTGACTATTGAAGAATATATAAGCTAAAGCAGGGAACTTCAGATTTCATACAGTAAGGTAAAGAAAAGAGTCATACACAACTTTCATGGAAGCCAGAGAAAATAATGGAAATCATATTTTCTTGTAATATGCACGAGCAGGGTGACCCTTTGACATTCACTGTTCTACAGAATATATAAAAGTCCATCTACCTATTTTCTATTATCTTTATTTTCTTTGTTTTTATTTATATTTTGGGTTTCTTTTATAAAAGAAAGCATGAGATATCTAAGCTTGTGTGTCTGACTTATTTCAATTAGCATTATAGTCTCAAAGTGTAGTCATTTTCCTACAAGTTACTGAAGTTTATCTTTCTTTGTGGCACAATACTACTCTACTGTGCACAGCTGCCAAATTTTCTTTATTTATCTATCTGTTGCAAAATGAAATGCAACCAAGTGATGGGAGGAGGAAGGATAAAGTGATGAAAAAGGAATTAAGACCGCGGTGCTCACATACCAACTCCCCACAAGGAACCCAGTTATTATACACTGTAAACATGTGCTATAAAGAAATAAAACTGAAAAAATAAAGCACGTGAATTAAAATAAAGAGTATATAAAGGTCAGGGAATTTTAGCGAAAAAAATGAAAGGATTTTATAATTGCTAGTTTCTCTGGGAGAGCTAGATTCAGATAAAGCTCATGATTGTCAGTACTGAACACTTCAAATTACAGATATCATGATGAAAAAAATGTGATAACTGGACATATTTACCTATTTGGAAAAACAATTATAAAGAACTATATTAATGTGCAATTGATGAAAAACAAACTTCACATATTTAAAGTGGACAAGTAGTTGTTTCAATATGTGAAGCCATCACCAAATTCATAACACTGATGTGTCCATCAATTTAAAAGCATTCTTCAGATCTCATTATAATTCCTCTCTTCCCCTCGTATTTAATATATATTGACTAAGTGCTAGATACTTTTATACAATATTCACTGAGCAAGAACTAACATCCATCTATAAATCTTCCCTAAATCCTTACATTCAAACTGCATCTGTAGAATGTAGTTGTTAACATCTCCACTCAGGAGTCAGAACAACATTTCAATACCAGCTCTATCCCCAGGCAAATCACTTATCCTTCTAAGACTTTGTAAAATAAGAAGGTAATGGAATTGAAGTAATAGTTTCACAAAGAGTAAGTGACACACTCTAAGCTTGCTAATTTCAGTATTTGGTGATCAGTAAATATTCAGTGATGGTGAATAGCAATTTTTTTTTTAAATAGAGGCAATGCAAAAGGTAGTTTAACTATTTAGATTATAAATAGGAAGCTAGAAAGGGCCTAAAATAGAGTTGGGTGGGTCAACCTTACAAAGAAAACACCTTGTACACAGAGTTAAGCACTAACTCAAGTCATATAGACTTCTAAGCTCAGTAATATAAAAACAAACATGAGGGGAAACTATAGGATTTAGGATAACAGAAAAATATTTAGGAGTCTGACCCCAGGAAGCACATTCCTTAACAGAATGGAATCAATCAAGTAAACAATCTTCCTCCACATCTAGGCTGTGATTCCAAGAATTGAAAGACTGAGTAACTGGTTTTCCTTTGAATGCTGAATTAAATAGACTGAGTCTACTCAGTTAATTTAAACCCATGGGGCTACTCCTGATAAGTACGACTGGATGCTAAGCAAATTTCCACACTTTGCTTACCCATAATGACCCTAGACAAAGAGCCACTGGTCACCTATTTAATAACCATTTCCACCAACTTCCAGGAACTTTGTCTCTTCTCTTACTTCCTCTTAACTTCCTCCTTTGTCTGTGATTTCATTTTTTGACTTATTAAGACATCAACATGGTTGAAATTGTAATAGTAAAATCATAACTAAAATCACCTCTTTGAATGAGTAGACCAACAGTACATGGCAAAACTTTACTAATTCTGATTAACACAGAATGCTTGAACTGAATTAATAAAAAAAAATCCATTATGAATCATTTTTTAGAAGTGTAGATTTTTAACTTTTGAATTTAAGCATTATCTGGAACTCTAATAACATTTTTAGAAGTTTTTTTTACACATAAAAAAGAATAATTAGTATATCACGGCACCAACTACAAGAAGATGCTTGTGCTTATTGAGTATCCTGTGTAACACATCTTCTCTTTCAGAACTATTGCTTTTCCCTTCCAAAATCTCTCTATAGCAACTCTCCATTGTTTTTAAGAATTTCTATTCTCTTTCTCACAATTATATTCAGTGCAATTTAGGCCATGTAATTAATTTTTTTCATCTTTTAACATTTGTCTTTTCATATTCTACAACTTGATTTCTACCATTCTCTAGAATATTTGTTGCTTTCATAAAATATGGCAAAGAACTGGATCAAATAAGGGATAAAATTTTCCACTTTGTCTGCAAATGACAGGATTTCACTCTTTTTTATTAGTGGATAATACTCTGCTGTGTATATTCATATGTCCATATATGCATACCATGTTTTTCTTGTTCATTTATTTGTTGAAAATTCTAAGGTTGCCTCATTTTTTAGCTATTTGTGGCCATATGAATGAATCTAGATGATTATAAGTGAAGGAACACAAGTGTAGAAAGACCACTACTGCATAACCTCACTCACATGTGGAATCTGGAAATAAAAAACAATCTCATAGTAATGGAAAAAGACCCTCTTATTTATTTGATTTTGAGAAGGAGAGAGCAAAGTGATTGAGGTAGACTGGTAAAATGGTACAGAGTTGTAGTTAGATATCAGAAATAAATTCTGGTATTCTCTTGCATAAGAGAGTGACTAAAGTTAACAATAATGTACTAGAAGTAAATGATAGAAGTTGTAATGGATATACTGATTATTTGATATCTGTTTTTCTCAGACACACACACACATGCACACACAGAACAAAATGTATTTAGTGAAATGCTCTTCTCTGGAGAAGAATTACTAAGTAGTATAAACAAGGGGTGTAAATATTTGACTTGGTAATTTGATTGGCATGGGAGCCACCTAGCATGTAAGTATAGTACACTTCTGGGTGTTCCTGGGAAAATCTGTGTGACATGACCCTGAGGTCTCTGAGAACTTTTCCCCTTCTCTGATTCCTTGCTGCCATTAATTAAGCAAATTCGTTCTAAAATACACTTCTGCCATATGGTTTCTAACTGGAGCCAGTCAACCACAGCTTGGATTTTCTGAAACCATGTACCAGTAAGCTTCTGCTCCTTTCAATTGCAGGTGTCAGATGTTTTGTCCAGAAATGGAAAAGCTAATCAATACAGAAAATTGATGCTAGAGAAGTGGCATTATTGCTATGATTATACCTGGCCACATCCTTCAAATATTGTTGAAACTGGTAAGCAGGATCTTAGAAAAGTTTGGAGAAATGAGTCTAGAAGAGGGGTCTAGATTGCCATAAGCAGGGATTGCCAGATGATTCTGGTGGGAGCTTAGAAGATCAGAATACTGATAGGAATGTGGAAAGCAAAAGCCAGGCTCCTGAGGATTCAGTTGGGAACAGGGACTCCAGTGAAAACTTGGATAGAGGCCATGCTTGCTATACTCTACCCCCCCCAAAAAAGCTTATATATATATTTTTTACATTCTGAGACTTTGTGGGAATTAAGTTTAAGGACTGTGGACTAATTACTCTGGTGCAGGAAATTGAAGACTCTCCAATGTTCAGCCTAAGGCATAAGTACTACAAGCTGCTTTTAGTCATATTTATAGAAAATTTTGGAAAAAAGTTAAGTGCAGAACATCTTGAACAATTTAAATATTGTATTAAAAAGAGCCACACATAAAATTGTTATCAAAAGGGTGTGGTTAAAAAGAAACTAGTGCCATTAAAAACACACCAAGTACTTTTAATTGAAACAAGAACAATTCCTTGAGAGCATCTGGGGAATAGAAGACTTTTACCCAAGGCTCAAGAGTGAAAATTGTAACTTTTACTTAAAAAGAGAGACCTAGGGTGCCATGCTTCAGAAGGACTGCCTAGCAAATTGATTCCCTAAAATTCATTTCATCTCATTTAGTCATCTAAGCACTCAGCAGGACCTGTCTACTGGTAAACCTGAGCCATGATCCATTAGGACCTGTCTACTGGTAAACCTGGCAGTAGAGTTCGGCATGAAATCATTGTGGGATTATGGAAGCCTCCACCAAAATTTCAAATGGAGGTCTGGGAGGATAAGCAATGTCCTTCTGGGAAAGGACAGCTTAAAGCTGTGGGTATGAAGAGAAAGTTGCATTAGATACCTCAAGAAGTTGTAGATGCCAGGAATATGAAACATCTATCAGAAAATGTCATAGACAACAACTAGAGCCAGCTCAAGAGAGGCTGTGTGGAATATCTCCCATAAGATCATAAGGATGGAGCTTGTAAAACTCTCTTTTAATTGTCTCTTTCCTCCCTTTAGAAATAGGAATGCTTAATCTATACAATTGCATATTAGAAATATATGACTTGCTATTTTGAATTTACAGAGATTCTAAGCCAAGTTTTTTTGTTTATTTTCTGTTGTTTGTTTGTTTTACTTAGAAGATGCTTGGATTTGGACTTCTAAACAATTCTAGAACTGGTAAGGTTTTGGGAAAGGACTTAGTGCATTTCCAGTTGTGCACTGACCAATTGTATCAATTTAGGTGTAACCATGAAAATGTTATCTTTATTTGAGTACTAGGTATGGTTTAAAGAGATGTGGCTAGTTGTCAAGTTAAAAAGGGGTGGAACATGATGGCTCAGGTTAATTGTAAACTTGATGAATTTGTGAGCCACTTATGGGATGAGGAAAGCACAGTTCTATGTGTGTCTGGGTGAGTCATGGAGACATGACTTTAGAGTCTATATCAAGTCACTCACCCGTTGTCTGGTTGATTTCCAGTTGCCATGAACAGAGCAGCTTCACTCCACCATGCCCGGCTCCCATGAATTCACTTCTCTGGAGTCAACCTAACCTAAACTGAATCCTTTGAAATCTCAACCTAAATAAACTTCTTTAAATTGCAGGTGGCAGGCATTTTGTTCAACACAGAAAAGTTGACAAATACTGTAGGTAAACAGCCACACAAACTGAAGGAAATAATTATAATCGCACCTCCCATGGACTTAAACTAAAAATCAGTACCAGAGAGAAAGTTGCAAATTTCCAAATGTGTGGAATTTAAGCAGAAACAAGAAAGATGAACTCCCAATAATGTTTAAAAATATCTTAAATTAGATGAAATGAAAAATATTTGTGTGGTATGTAGTAAAATTAATATTTAGGGAGAAATTTACAATGTTAATCAAATTTACTAGAAAAATAATGCTAGAAAACAAAACATGTAAACTTCCACCTTAGGAAACATGGGGAAAAAAAGAACAATTTAAGCATAGACTTATCATAAAACAAAGTAATTTAAAAATTAGAGCAGAAGTCAATGATACTGAAAACAGAAACCCATATTGAGAGTCAATGAAGTCAATAGCTGCTTCTTTATAAAGTAAAATTAATTAACAGATTTCCTAGGAGAACAATAAATAGAGAAAATAGACACAAATTCTTGATTGAAATGTAAGTGTTCAGGCAAGGTGTAGTGGTACATGCGTATAATTTCAGCACTTGGGAAGCTGAGGCAGGAGTCTGCTTGATTTGAAAACTTTAATTACTAAATTTGTGTAGTAGTGAGAGTGAGATAGGCATATATATTAATTGAACAGAATTTAAAACACAAAACAGATCCCCAAAATATGAGCATTTAATTTATTGTTGACAGAAGCATAAGAAATTCAATGAAAAGTTAAATTTCCATAGAAAAATGTAAGCACACACACACACACACACACACACACACACACACACATCTGGTGTCTTACATCTTACAAAAATTATGTCCAAAATATTACAGACTTAAATATAAAATCTGACACCATAATTGCTTGAAAAATTATGATTTGTGAATATTCAAAATGTTCTAAAACCTGATACCAAAATCATGATTTATAATAGCAAATACTTTCACGGTTGGACTAGTCAAAAATTTTTAAAAAGTTGTATTGTGAATTACCTGGTTAAGGATTTTTACCGTGGGACAGATGGTGAGTCCATTTTCTCCTAGTTCTGCTAAGAGCAGAATTTAAAACTGTTTGAAATGCTTTCCTTCTTGCATTTGTGTAATTGGAGCTACTTCCCAGGGCTAGAATTGAACTCCAGGTCAAGCTCATGAAATGCGCATGATTGTAAGTAGAGCAGGATTAAGCAAATGCCTATTCTCTCAGTTGCAATCACTCCTGAGGTTGGCTGTGCTATCCCTTTTTCTTATACACTTCTGGCAGTGGAAGTAGCTGTGATTCCAAGGAACTAACTTTCTTCTTATCCATGCCTCAACTTTTGAATTGGTGATGTTTTTAGCTGTAGAACAATGATGAGGTGGTTCTGTTTTAAAATCAACTTTTGCTTTGCATTTAAAGATATTTAAGTTTATTTAATACTGAGATGATTGAGAATATGTGCCTGTAATAAAAATCACTCACCCAGTATTGTTTTTTATGCCACACAGCAATAAGGTGAAGTTCTCATTACTCTCACCCCACCACAGTCTCACAGAGCAAATATTCAAGCTTACAGAACTTCAATGCTCTAAGTAATTCTCATAGACCTAGAACCATACTATGGTTCTCTCCACAAACTCTTCTTGGTCAGAGGTAACTCAGAAAGGGGATAGATGGGACTTTTTAAGGGCATATTTCTTTTCTTTATTTCCATGGGAGATACTGTCCAGGGCAGGGTAAGGACATCAGAATGCTCATCAGAATGCCAGAACATGTGATTGTTTGAAATATCCATGGTACAAAGCAGTTTTAACTGGTTCTTCTTCCTCAAAGGGAGAAAACTGGAGACCAAAGGCTAAGACCTCTTACTAGACCATACTTTTTCCTTAGTAAAATGCAAATCCTAACCTAGGACCTACTGCAAAAGACCTTCAACACACAGACTCTTCTTTTAGTTTCTATTTAATACCCATGATATAATATTCTCATCTATCAGCACATTAATTCATGGTGAATGATAAAATTAGTATGAGAGAAAGAAAGAAAGAGAGGAGGGAGAAACAGACAGGAGCAGAGACATATGAGTTATTGTAGTAATTTAAGGCAATGATGAGCTCTTGAATGAAGGCAGCTGCAGTCAGGATGGATAAGGGGAAGTGAATGCCAAGATGCTAAGGAAAAAGAACTGACAAATCTGGTACACATCAAAAGAGAATTACATTTTAAACATGGCTTTTTCCACTGATGCTCTGAGAAAAAAAAAAAGCGTAATATGTTTCAAACAAGAAAAGCTATATTGTTTTCTCCTCAGGGTAAAATGTATTTTTTCCTCCTCGAAGTACAAAACAGTCTACCTTAAATGAATATTAGTCTAATCTGTCATTTCAAAACACACCTTATGTCCAGGACATCTTTACCACTGAGGAATATTGACAGCTCCTAACCAGACAACTTATGGGTTCTGCTACTTAATATTCCTTGGAAGTTTCCTTACTATTAAAAAATTCAGGTTAAGAAATGCACTTGTCAGAGTTGATTTTTATAGTTTGGACATTTTAAAATACTTTATTAAATTTAGATTTGATGTGCTTTCCAATAAAGGAAAAAATCTAGTTATTCCAATTAGCCTCTCTGTGTAACAGGGGAGCTTCAAAGTGCCAAGCATCTAATCATCTCCACGGTGTTGAGTGATGGGAGGTCTCTAGGGTATCAGGGTAGTTTTACTAGACAAAAAAACATTTGGTTTTCTGAAATGCTTTGTTTTTTGTTAAGGACAGAACTCACTATTAAGCCAACATTTTTTTGGTCCTATGTACAAAAGTGGCATGGGGAAGAAAGTTCAAAGTTTTGCACAAGCAATCTCAAATAATTTTCATTAATAACCAGGAAGTGAATGTTGGGTTTAGAACTATCCTGGTTTCTAAATAAAAAGGTATCAGATTATGATTCGCAGAATAGAAATTTGTGGCTTACTTAGCCCTGGGAATATGATGAAAAAAAGGAATTGACTTTTTTATCTTCAGATATTTCAGCAAGGACTATTTGTTATTAAAAATATGAAAAATTAGTCTTTTGTTATAACAAGAGGCATATAATGATTAAAAATTACATTTTTATCATTTTTTCTATTTATTATATTGAAAATAAGTATGATGATTATTGGACAAGATGTGCTATCGCTGATGCAGATCTATGAAAGAGGCAGAGCCTTTTCCCTAATATGGCATTTGTAGGAGAATTTGAAGATAAATGAAAGAATGCAAAACAAAAATAAATGGTTTTTCTGAGCATGGTAATTCCATGGCTTTAGGTGGCATTATCTTCCTGACTCCATAGTTACTATGTATAATAATCTGGCTATAAGCTACTTATTTCTTCATGATTCACTTTCTTTATCTGTATAGGATTGTTACAATTCCATTCAGAAAAGTGTCTTACTATGCTTTTGAAAAATAAAGGTAGCAAAGTACAGAGATTTAAACCTTCAAAGTTGCAAAGGACTCTAAGATCTAGTTCATTTGAGACAAGGAAATATAAATTCTCCCTTATCCTTTTAGCAGAACATAAACATAAAACAAGTATAATTTGAAAATAAAGAGGTACTACTAAGGAGAGAAATGGAAGACATCTCTCGCTTTTCTTCTTCAAGAGGATGCAGTCTATCCTCCTGAAATGGCACATGGAACGCTGTGTGTCTTGTTTAACATCAGCAAATAAAGAACAACATCCTCCTCCCATCAGAAGGAAATGCTCTCAGAGAAGGTTTTTCTAATGATTCAAAACTTTCAACACTTAAATGAAGACTTCAGGTGGCTGGGAGTATTCAAAGAGGATTAATGTAGCATCCATTCTGACCCTGGTATTCTGGCATTGGATTTTAAGGTTTAAACAACACTTGCCATGGTAGGTACTAGTTTTTGTTCGAGTTTTTCCAGATCCTTCCCTATTTACCTTCCGTTATAGGTCATTACTAATGTCATAACAGAATTTTTAATATAGTTCATGTCAATAACATTTATGTGAAATTCTAAGATTTTTTGCCCACTCTTGGCATCTTTGAAAATACAAAGGTGATAAAGGAATTCATGTCTTGATTTCTGAAAAGGTTTTGTACAACTGAATTATTCATAAGATTACCAAGTAAAACATGACAAACAGCTTTTATTAAGGGAAGGGAGTCAATACCAACAGAAAAGATCAGAACACCATCTTTTCTCACTTTTATATCTAGGCCACTCAACATATTTTTAATATTCTGAGGAGTGATTCTTTGCAAACTACTTCCAGCATCGCGGCTGTGATTCTGAAGTATGTTCCCCACTAACAGAGGAGTTATTGCATCCTCCCTAATCTGACCTTTCTATGGCCTGTTTTATTTGAGTTTCAAATGAATGTGAAATGGCATTTCCAAGAAAATGAATCCAGCATTACTGGATGGCAGCTGTATTCAGTATTAAGACTTTTGCAGCACTCGTTTGTATTTCTGAGTGAGGTAAAATAAAATATGAATCTTTGCTTTATGAAATAGGTCAGGCCTGTTAGAACTGCAAAAACCTTGTAACACTAAAGTGAATTTCTGTGCCTGGGAATTCATGGTTCAATGAGTTCATTAAAAATCTTTTAACAAAGCAAGGTATGATGAATCATGTTTGTCATGCCAGTACTTTAGTAGGCTGAGACAGGAGGATCAGGAGGATCACAAGTTTGAACCTAGCTGGGGCAACTTAGTGACTTAGCAAGAATTAGTCTCAAAATTTAAAAAAAGGGGGTGAGGAGGTAACTCAGTGCAAAGGTCCTAGACTGACAGTACTGAGAGAAAGGGATCTTTTAACAGAAATAGTTGTTCATTAATTTTAATGTGTGTAATTATTATTAAAAAGAGTTATTAAGAAATTGGGATGCATGACAATATGTTAGTTTTTGGTAGGAGCCTAACTCTTCTGAAAGAAATAGATATTTTCTGTTAGTGGGCATTCTGTATACGCCAGGCTAAAGTTGATCAAGGAATTAATATATGTATGGGGAAAACTATGGCAATGACTATGCCATAGACAAAGGTCCAATGGATAGTTCTAAAGACCTCCAAATTTTAGGCAAGTTTGATTTTCTAGATTTGTGATATCATACAATTCATTCTTTTACTTTGTAAAATGTAGACAGTATTAACACTTTTGCAGTTTTTATGGACATTACATGAAAAAAAACAGTGTCTTGTTTTCTCCATCTTTGGCACAAAATACCCAACATTCATAATTTAAAAGAGAAGTTTATTTTTGCTCATGTTTCAGTGTGTGATCAGTT
>RJWM01026091.1:0-28510 GCA_004363535.1 Dasyprocta punctata | reverse complement strand
GCAGAAATAATTCCAGGTGTATTCAGCTATTTGATCTTTGACAAAGGGTTCAAAAACACACACTGGAGAAAAGACAGCACATTGGGAAAACTGGCTGTTCACACACAAAAAATTCAATCGAGACCTATATCTTTCACCATGTACTAAACTAAAATCTAAATGGATTAAAGATACAAATGTTAAAATGGAAACACTTGACGTGCTGGAAGATAAAATATGTGAAACTCTTGAAGACATAGATGTAGGCAAGGACTTTCTAAACAGAACCCCAACTGGATAAGAAATCAGCAATCAACAACTGGGATTATATTGAATTAAAAAGCTTAACACAATAGAAGAAGCAAACAACAGAGTAAAAAGGCAACATACAGAATGGGAAAATTTTTTCCCAGCTATTCCATAGACAGAGGACTAATACATAAAATGTATGAAGAACTCAAAAAAAGTAGACCCCCCCCACCAAATAAAAGACCCAATGAAAAATGAGCAAGTGAAATGAATAGACAAGTCACAGAAGAAGTACAAATGGCCAGTAAATACATGAAAGGATGTTCAACATCACTGGTCATTAGAAGAATGCAAATTGAAATAACACTGAGATTCCATCTTATCTCAGAAAGAATGGCTGTCATCAAGAAATCAAATAATAATAAATACTGGTGGGGCTGTGGGGGAAAAAAAACCTTCTACATTGTTGGTGAGAATGTAAACCAGTGCGACCACTATGGAACTCAGTGGAGATTCCTCAAAAAGTTTAAAATAGAAATTCCATTCAACCTAACTATTCTCCTTCTAGGTATCTTCCTGAAAGAGTTACAGACATGTGACAGTGACACGTACATACCCATGTTTATAGCAGCACAATTCGTAATAGCTAAATCTTGGAAGAAGCCTATATATCCATCAACGGATAAGTGGATGAAGAAAATGTGATGTTTATATACAATGGAGTACTACTCTGCCACAAAGAAAAATAAACTTGAGGCATTTGTACAAAGGTAGATGAGACTTGAGGCCATAATGTTAAGTGGAATAAATCAACACAACATTATTGCAAGGATTTGCTTAATAAGAAACCCAACTTATAAATAAAGAGCAAAATAAAAGACAGATAATAGAAAGTAGGGAGATAGATCTTTCTCAAATGGGAAGGGGACCAAGAAAGATGAAGGAGGGAAGGAAAAGGGAATGAAGAAAGGAACGAAGGTGTGTTACACGCCTATATCACCTCTACACAAGGATGTAATCATTATGTATTGCAAACATCTACTATTTTTTTTTTTTTTGTAGTGGGAATAAAACTCATGACCTCATGCTTGCCAGGCAGGTGCTGTGCCGCTGAGCTACATCCCTGACCCAAACATGCTCTAATTTTAAAAAAAGCAATCCTGTGTACAAACCCAAGTATCTGCTGTTTGGGTAGGCATAATCTGAGACTAGAGACAAAAGCACAGAGCTTTCCTGTTTGAAGACAACAGCCATTGTGACTAAATATAATAACAAAAAGAACGCAGGCAGGAAACAAGTTCAGTATCCATCACAAAGGGCTCGTTCAGAGCATGGTACATCCACCCATGCAACCACAAAGGATGAAGGTACAGTGTTAAAAAGTGACGTGGAGCTATATGTGTTGATATGGAACAACTGCCAGTAGACATTACTGAAAGAAAAAAAGAGGTTTTTTATAAAACTGTATAGAAACTATAACATATGTAAGCAAGAGGGTATATTGGTTCAGGATTATGAAACTGGAGATTCTAACATACAAGATGAGCAATTTCATACATATACATATATATGCTTGAATGTATTCAGGAAGGTGTATGAGATTATATACAGTAAACTCTTTCTGTTGATTGCTTCTTTTTTTTTTTTTTGCGGCACTGGGGATCGAACTCACAGCCTCACACCTGCCAGACAGGCGCTTAAGCCACTGAGCCAAACTCCCAGTCCTAGTTTTTTTTTGAGGCAGGGTCGCACTATGTAGCTCACGCCGGCCTTGCGCTCGCATTGTAGCCCAAGCCGGCCTTGAACTCACAACGCTCCTCCTACCTCAGCCTCCCCAGTGCTGGGATTAAAGGCGCGCGCCACCATGCCCGGCTGTTGATTGCTTCTTAATAGTATTGTGTGTTGAGAGGGTGGGCCTAGGACATTTTGTTTTTCACTACATCCCCTTCTGATTTATTTTATGAAAGGACAGCTCAGTGAAGTGTTTGCTCTTTCTCTGACTCTGCACTCATTATATAATTTCTAGAGAGAACTTTGCCTACATGTTACAAAAACAGTGATGAGTCAACATGCTCATTTTGTATACCTGACCGGTACATTTCTTACTGTAAAAAATAGGACCTGGCATGGTGGGGCATGAGGCTGAGGCAGGAGAATCATAAGTTTGAGCCCAGCCTGGGTAATTTAGTGAGAGCCTGTTTCAAAATAAAAAATAAAAAAAGGGCTGAGGATGTACTACCCTCATTCCACTCTCGCTCAACCTCTAGCGTGTGTGTGTGTGTGTGTGTGTGTGTATACATATATACATATCTAAATATATATATTCATGATTTTTAAAAAAAGATTTTTAACCATGAAACTAGGCGCCATGAACTTTTAATTAGTTTTCCTTTCAAAAATCCCAGGTTTAGTCCTTCTGATGGCTGAAGGCAGAAGAAGTAACCAGGAAAGTGAGTCAGAAAGGAAAATTCCCGATGCTCGGAAGCACTTCAACTGAATCAGTGGGTTCTGGCTCCACCAGACTGGTTCTCCTCTTGTTCCATCCTTGCTGAATTGACTCATAAACTGTAAAAGTTCTTGGTCAATTATTTCAGGTTGGCTTTGTGGCAACAAAAATGAATATCTTAACACTTCTAAAGAATCAGTTTATTGAGGTATAGTTTACAAATAACAAAATCCTCTTGTTTACAGTGTACAGTTTAATGTTGCACCCGTGTTAGGAAAGCATGACCACAATCAAGTAATTCAGCGTTCCCACCTCTCTACAGTGCTGCCCTGTGCCCTTTTGAAGTTAATCTTATTCCCTATTTCCCAGCCCCTGAAAGCCGCTGATCTTTTTTTCCCCCTGCAATTACAGTTCTGCCTTTTCTAGAATGTTATGTAAGGGGGTGCAATTTTTTTTCTTGGTCTTTTTGAGACAGGGTCTCACTATGTAGTTCAGGCTGGCCTTGAGCTCACTTTTTAGCCCTCGTTGTTCTCGAACTCACAACGATCCTCATTCCTCAGCCTCACGAGTGCTGGGATTACATGCATGTGCCACCATGCCTGGCTAGAATTTCATGTAAATAGAGTCAAACTGCTTTTTGTATCCCTTTTCACATATCATAAGCATTTTTAAGATTCACCAATGTTGTGTGCATCAGTAGTTCTTCCTTTTTATTGTTAAGTACTGTTCCATTGTGTTTGTAAGCCACAGTCTCTATCCAATAAGCTTTTTGTGGGCTTTGGTGTTGCTGCTGGTTTTACCCACTGAGTAAACCTGCTCTGAACACTGATATTCATGCTGATACACCATTACCTACTTATGAGATTGCTGGGTTGAAACCCAAGTTTATGTTTAACTCCTCCAGCTTTTTCCAAAGTGACTATTATGTTGTGTTCTGATCATTGATGGTGAGTTTTGCTTATTCTACATCCTCACCAACATTGGAGTTGTCAGAGTTTTAAATTTCACCTAGTGGTGTGGTGACAGCTCATGGCGGTTTCAATTTGTATTTCCCTGCTGACTAATAGTTCATCATTTTAGCTCCTGATTTATCTTTGGTGAAAGGCCATTTCAAATCTCTTGCCCATTTTGCAAATTGGATTATTGGTCTGGATGACAGTGTATTTTGCAACCCCTCCCTAATCTGTATGTTCCTTTTTCTTTTTCTTAGTTTTTCAAAGAGTTAAAGTTTGATAAAATGCCATTTATCAATAATATTGTGTACAATCTAGGAAATCATTTGCTTAATGTAAAATTGGAGGTTTTCTCCTGTGTTCTCCTCTCTCTTATGCTTTTAGCCCTTATGTTTAGGTCATTGATCCAGGAGTATAGCAGAGCTAACACACGGATATGTGGTGGAAATAATCCTTGATTCACTTATGTCAACAATGATGGAACACTGTCCTAGGCACTGAGACAGGACAGGAAATGAAAGTTTCTTGTCTTCATGGACCTAATTTTTTTTCTCTCTCTCATCTCGCTCTGTCTCTGTCTGTCTCTGTCTCTCCTCTCTCTCACTCTCAGAGGTCTCACTATGTACGTCAGGCTGCTCTGAACCTAGAGTGATCCTCCTGCCTCGCCTCCTGAGTACCGGGATTACAAGCGTGTCCTGTGCCACCTGGCAGTGAAGCTTATTTTCTACTGAGGGTTAACTAAAAATTACAATAAACTATTTTCTCTTTGAGTACATTAGCTGCTCAGAGAAAGTACAAGCTTGTTATCTAAAGCTTTTCTTTTTCTTTTTCATGTTTCTGGGAACTTCAACCTGTAAAGTGCAGACTCTTAGCATTTTGGCTTTTATCCACTTAAAGAACACTATTCTTTCACTTAGCCTTTCAGTAGCTTGAATTACAATCCAGCGCAGGGACCACAAACTGCAGTACAGATCAGATGCTGTATTTTGGCAATCAATAAACATTTACTTAAGCCACATTAATTACAAGGAAAAAAAATAGCTGAAGGGAGTTTATCATAAGGAAATGCTGTTCAGGGTCCAGGAAACAGGAACTAGGCTATCTGGACCTAATCTTTGACCGTTTCCCTCCCCATCTGCAGATAGACTCTCTTCAAGACCCTCTGTGTACATGAAGAGACGAAGGCCACCTGCAGTCTTGAGTGTGCAGGTAACAGATCAGACATACTTGAGACAGCCTTGCAGTCTACAATTTATGACATAACTTGCTCTGAATAGGGTTGGTAGAACAGATGTGGCCTCCTGGGTTCCATCCCTGCCATTAGTTCTTCCCTAGAGAGCAGCACAGTGGAAGTCGGGTAGATCCTCCAAAGGGTAGAAGCAGTGGCAAAGAGTGAGTTCCTAATGGAAGGTGGTTCTGTGTGAGTACAGCAGAGATAATTAGAGGATCTGTTATACACAGCTGTGAAGGAACTGGTCCAAGCAAAACTGGTGATTGATGCAGATCCTTTGTGGAAACTTACAGTTATGACTCATCTCTCAATAAGCTATGCAATTTCAATTTCTTAAAGATCAAATTATCAACTTTGCGTCATCCCTCATAAATGTATGTTTTAGATTCTAAAGACTTAAATCTAATTAATGACCTATAAAAATAAAGGCAAGTCTTAATGGGAACTTGCAGGGAATTTTAGAGGTTTACTTTATAGCTAATGTTATACACAAGGCCCCGCTGGGTCAGAGAGGCTCCAACCAGAGGACAAGTAACCTGCCTTCCTGGGGACTGCGCAACCGGCGTGGAGTCCAGGAAGAGAAACACCCGCCTCCTGTACACCTACCAGCGTGCAGGCTAAGAATCAAGGACGGTCCCCCTGCCGCCCAAGCAACCTGCTGGTTCCGAGGTCCGGCTAAATTGATAGCAATTAAGGTACATAAAGCAACTAAATGCTAGTTATTGTTTCGTTGATTTTGCAGGCCTGGGCTGGCAGCCTGAGCATCTCTTTGGAAGATGACAGTACACAATGTAGCAAATATGGGGAATTCTCTTCTGTCTTGTCTTTCAGGCCCAACATTGTTCTCATTGTTTTGCTTTATTCTGATTTTTTTTTTGCTTTATTTTATATTGTTTTTATTGTTTTGTTTTTGGTTTAATTTTACTATACCTGTTGGAATGGTCAACTATTCTGAAAATAACAAAATATACTATAGTAGCTATTGTTTTCATAGTATCTTCCTTTGAAGTTCTGTACCAGTTCTACTGCTTTGTTTTGATTGACTTTGTTCTGTTTTGTTGGATTTTACTATCTTTAAAATAAAAAAAAAATTATACACAAAGAGGGAGAGCAAAGGTATCAGCAGCCACAGTCTCCTCCTTTTCGTCTACTGTGTATCTCAGGAGCTGCTGTGTCTTTTATCCACACTGCTTCTAGTTCATATATGGTGACACGAAAACGGGCAAACATTAGCAGGAACTGTCTTCCTCTAAGACCCCTTAGTGGCTCCAAAAACCTTTGTAGGGCATGTGTGAAGTCCCAGCTGTTGCTCACAGTCGCACCACCCAGGCCCATTCTTTTCAAACTGAATCATGCCCTATTAGTTGCGTTGTAAAATCAATTTTAACTACCAATACTTTCAGAGGGGAGAATTATAAAATATAACATGTGAAACACACCGCATCATTGTGTGAAATACTTCGCAGAACAAACTTCCTGGGATCCTGACACCCATTAGTTCTCTCCCAGAGAACAGGGAAGTGGGACAGGGCTGAATCCCAAAGGGTAAAGCCAGTGACAAATTGCTACTATGTACTTAAGGGAAAATGGTTCTGAGCATAGTAGAGATAATCAGGTGAAGGATTTGTCTGGACACAGCTCAGAAGAAAATGGTCCAGAATACATTCATCGGGCACCTGCAGCAGATCAATCTGTTAGATTATATCCCACCTACAAATTATGATCCAAACGTTCGGAAGCCACTCCCTGGCACAGCCTCAGCAATCTTCCTGCCTTCGCTTTCAGAACTGCAGGACTTGCTGTGTGCAAAGCATTTTTCCTCTTGTGACTGCCAAACACTGACCCCTGCTCTTCAGTCCTCTTAAGCCTTATTTCTAAGGGGAAACCTTTGCTCGTCTCCAGGTCAACCAAGGATGACACAGCCCCTCTTCTCATTTTTAAACTCTAGAAGAGACCACCCACATTTTATTTATTTTTACATGTTTAGTGCTTATCACTGTTAGCTTGAAAGACATCAGTAAATACTTGCTAGATGAATTCAAAGTTCAGTGAGATGTTATTTACTTTGTTATTTACATTGGAAACCTGCAAAGGAGTCTCAAAAGTTTAGAACACATTTTGCTAATATAGTCTTGTAATTTAGTAATACATTACTTACTATAGTTATATTCATTTTACATTAAAGTAAAAAAAAAAAAAAAAAAGAAAAAAGCCAGAAGAGTAACTCCAAGAAAGCAGTTTAAAATTGTGGTTTTTATTTGCTACCGATACCTTTATTGTAAGAAATACAAATGGTATGACAAATGTACAAATTATTTTCTTTTCGCATCAACTGAGCTTGAGCATAAGTGAACAAAATGGACAGTAACGATCCAACACTAGTTTTGAAAAAACAATGAATCTCATTATTTGACAATAAATACCTAAATTTCCATTCTAGCACCCAGTAAGACATCCAGTTTTCAAAGGATTATTGGTCTGTAACCCTCTGAATTTTCTGACCTGTCACCTTTGCCATTGCAACAGAATCACCACTGCAGTGCTCCTCCTCCACACAAATCTTACAATGAGACACACACTGGATTGGCTGCGTCTGACCTCACGTGAGATACTTTTAAAAACATTCCTAGTGATGGGGTATTTACTAGAGGTTGTGGTGCTCCTTGAAGGACATACTTTACATGACACAAACACCTACTTGTCTGTTTTCCTTTTCAGGTGGGAAGGGTCTCGATAAATGGACCAGTGTTTTCATCTGCTGCAAAGGGAGTGAGCGCATTCAGCTAAGGGTAACCTGAGATAAGCCTTCTTTCCTTCCTTTCAGGTTTTGGCCTCAGGAAGGCTTTTGATGTGGAAGAGGGGAGGTCACGAGCTGGCCCACCTGGCCCATCCCATTCTGTTGTTATCTGTCCCCGAGGTCACTTTTCGTGGAGGGCTAATAATTTGCATAGGTAGGCAGGTCCCTGCTTCAGAGGTTGTGCTACACCCACCAGAGAGTGGAGCGCAGGGTTTGTATATTCTGTGAATAAAGATACTTGCGTGGACCTGACTGGCCAGTGTGGCAACTCTTAATCTTGTTTTCAGAGCGAAGAGCAGAAGCAACATCTGACACCAAGCCATCTGCCAGCATTGCTGTAAGACTGTGGTCCAGGCAGGGATTTTCCATACTGCTTTTTTGACCTGTTGAACTGAAAGCACCAAAACAGAGCATTCTGTGGCAACACGAGCAAACGGAATGAGAGTCATTATGCACCTTGAAGGAACATGCACCCTGATGTCTGTACCCTGATATTAAAATAGCAGAATGAATTTCAAGTATGAAGAAAATACAGGAAAAGTATAGCCTGTAGATGGGTAGAGAACAGCAGCCTGGAATGTGGTTTGTATTCTTGGTTAGTTTCTCCCTTGGGACCACAGCTAAAACTGAATGCTTTGTAGAATGACTTGGTTTAAACATCAAGATGCACACAAAAATGCTAGAAGGCATATTTGATTGACGTCACCAGCACGTTCTGTGCCCAGCATCAGGAGCCAAAGGCCAAGCAGGGGTGGTGGCCAGACGTACATAGGCAAACTGTAGCACCTAAGGTGTCTCTCGTCATGTCCCCAGTGCCCCCGAATCAGCAGAGGATGGACACGCTAAAGTGGTGGCCCAGAGCACCTTAGCAGGAAGCGGGAAGAGATGCAGGGGTGGGGTGCAGGATGGGGGAGCACCGGTCATACTGGGCTGGTTCTTCACACAGCCTAGATTAGCGTCTGATGTGCACAATCTCTATATTTCTGTGACTTCAAACGAGAAACCCACGAGGCAAATGTTCAGATTAAGAGTTTCTTTAACTTTTAAAACATTTTCTATTATAAATCAGAAAAAAGAAGTTTACTATGTATGGCAGCTTTGGCAAAACCTGAAAGTTTTAAAACTATGGGAATGCAGAAGCACTAATGCATATTATAGTGAAAATATACTTTTACATATCTCAGAAATGATAGTCCTCTAAAACTCTCTAGCTCTAATCTGTACTGTGTGGGAACTGACAGTGTGCTCTTCTTAACACATACTGCTCTTCTATACCAAACACTTGCCCTTTAACCTTCAGATCAAACCTAAAATGCAACAAGCTTTTGAGGCTTTGGGACTTGCTGTGTGAAAACCTCATTGTCTGTTATTGCAATCCTAGATTTTTGATTAACAGGTTGGACTGCTTCTGGACACAGCAAAGTTGCCCAGAGGATGCACTCTTGGACTTTCCCATTGGACACATTCTGGAAGCCTCAAGGCATAAGCTGCCAATTCTGTTCCTACAAAGCAGTTTCCGTGCTGCTTCCTTCTAAACAGTACTACCTGTTCCACCGCTACATGGAACACCCACAGCAGCACTAGATCGTGGGGGAAACTTCTTCACAAAGCCAGCCAAGAGGCACCCCCATGCACCTGCCTCTGCTGGACATCTACTTCGCTGGCCACCTGGCATTGTTCCTAAGCTAAGGAAATCTCTAAAATGCTTTCCTACCTTTAGCTTTTACTTTTGCTGTAATTTCACACTAAACTAAATCACGCTTGACAAAAGCAACAACTATAAAATCCTTTGCTTTAATTCCTTTACATAATGATAAAACACCTAGACACCAAAAGTACTATAACCATACACTTAAATCTACTATCATCTAGAAACGCATGCAGCTTATTTGGGGACTTAGTCTAAGTTTTATTTCCTTTGCTCCATCAAGGCCACAATAAATGCTAAATGCAAATCTTAAACTTCAGTTGCACTTTCACAGGACTAGTGTGACTCAGAAATAAATAATATACCTGAATTATAGAAATAATTTATGCAAATGTTGAACAACTTGAAAAAAAATCAGACACCTGTTAAGTGCTATTCCTAGGATGCTATTCATTCCATGTACTAATACAATTCTTACTAATCACAGTAAAACAAGTGAATAAAAAGTAAGCAGGGAACTGTAACACACGTGTGTCTATTGTTGCAGAGGATCAGGAGTGAAACACACATGATGTACTTGGGAATTCAAGAGATGTGCTACTGCTGAATCTAATTTTTCAGAGCTTTCAAATTCAAACTCTGTGTTGCTGGTAACCACATAAATACAAGTTACTGCATTTCATAAAGCTTAGGATTAGAACGTTCAAGGGTGCAAAGTGTATCTACAGAACTTTAACCTACACACATGAACAGAATCTGGCTAGAAACCACAGAGTACAAAATTAAACAACTGTGTGGCTCCTAGCTTGCTGGTTGGTGTCATGTAGGACAGGGCCGGCAGCATGCAGCTATGTGCACCTTTTAAGAAAACCTGCATCTGAATACCCAAACTCCTAAAATAGAGAAGGGCTTGATTATTCATGTGAGCAATCACACGAATGGTCCTCTGCACAAGAAAATCCTATTGCGTGATGTCATTTTCTTTCATACCTTTAACTGCTTGGCAAATAAAGAGAACTGGAAGCTAACAAGATAGCTCCTGCCAACTGAAGGTGATGTAGAAAATGAACAATTTCTTAAAAATTTTTCAGATACGTCTTTTGCCATCATGCATGTAGAATGACAAAAACAAAACAAAACAAAAACAAAAACAAAACAAAACCCCTTTAGTTATGTATCGCCTCTTTAAAA
This sequence comes from Dasyprocta punctata, assembly GCA_004363535.1. Lineage (NCBI taxonomy): Eukaryota > Metazoa > Chordata > Mammalia > Rodentia > Dasyproctidae > Dasyprocta > Dasyprocta punctata. The sequence goes on along the minus strand of RJWM01026091.1, from coordinate 18,016 downwards.
AACAAAAACAAAAAAGCTGAGCTTAGCACTGGAGATGCCTGGCAGAGCGCTTTGCACTGAACAGTCTATGCATCTCTCTGTACTCCAGGATCAGGAGGTTGTGTTGTACTTCTCGATGCACAGAAGATACCCACTTGCTTCTAGGGCCAGTTTATTCCCTAGGACTGCAGAGCAGATGCTTGTAAGCCAGCAGCGGGGAGCCCGGCCTGCCTGGACAGCACCCCACCCGCGGGCCTGGGCAGCTCAGCCCCTGCCACTTACCAGCCGAGGTGCAGGGCAGCAAAGAACCCCGCCCCCAGGCGTCCAGGTCAGATTGGGTCAGGGCATGGAGTTCTGGACTTGATTGGCCTGGACAACAAACCTACAATCCCCAGGTTTGAACCCAGCCTTTCTCTGTGGGTGCAGGGGGTGAATTAGTGCCAGGGCTTTATCTCAGAGCTTTGACAGCTCCAAGTGATTCACTCTGAAGAAAGCAAGTCCATCGTTCTGCAACTCAGGAGTAAACTGCCTTGTGTTGTGCTGAAGAGACTGAAAAACACGAATTTCCTTTCTCCCAAGTTTTGTAAACAGTGGGGAAGGCATAATGGGCCTCTGAGCAGAAATGTGAACTTAAAAAGAAAAACAATATATATTGCATAAAGTTGCCAACTTGCAGAGTGGAGAAATCACATACTTAGGTAGACACACTCTGGTTACTATGCTCACATACTTACACAAAACTCAAAAAATTTTTGTGATGCTGGCGAATGACCCCAGGGCCTTGCACATACTAGACTGTCACTCTGCCACTAAGCTACATTCCCAGCATATGAATTTACATTTCTGACTACACAAACGTAAAAATTACAAGCTCTTTTAGTATTTTGAGTCTCTTGTTTCAGCATAGCTTCTTTAGAAGAGTCTTGCCCACTTATTTACTGAAACACTACTTATTTTGCTCACCACATTTTTAAGTTAGGACTTTTAAAGACTGAACTGCTCAAAAGGCCACCACGGTAGGGGAAGGAAAAGCAGACGGGTGTGGGTGTTTTGATGGAGCCATGAGTTTTATACTCCTGACAAAACTGTCCTGTTCACAGATAAGGGTTTTTTAGTAACTTGCCTAAACTAGAAAAGTGAGGTAATTTGGAACCTCAAAAAATGCTGAATAAATGAATGATTGGGCTTTATTCATTTAAATGAGCAAACTATGCATAAATCACCCTAAAGCATACTTTATTTGTAAACAGTTGTTCAGAACCTAGCTAAGAAACAAAGTAACTTATAGAACATTATGAAGACTATTAATTATTAAACAAGTGCTAGGCCAACAGTTAAAAATGTGTCAAAAAATAAAGTTAGAATGATGTCTTTAGAAGTACCTCTCTAGCCTTGGTCAGATTTTAATTTTTCTCTTAAAGTGCCACCTTGTGGGATACACTGGAATAAAAGGAAAAAGCCCAGCTTAGTACAGAGTGAATTTTAAAACAGATTTTTGCAAGAAAAACTATCTTCCGTTCTTACCATAATAAATTTAAAGCACTGTAATAATATCTCAATAGATGCTTGAAAAAACAGTCTGTATTTTTAGGTGGCTCCTGTTTTCTTCTTGAAGGCCAGAGTACCAGGGTCAAGGAAACACATTCATCTAAACTAACTCTTTGAGAATGCTAAGAAATAATTGAAAAAAAATTAAAAATTAGAAAGCTTCTGTTTCAACAGTTCCACTGTCTACAAAAGTTAGACGATAGGAAGTCCAAAGGAATAGTTCTGGCTTATTTTCTAAAGAAGCAGAAGTTAGAAATGGTTGAGATATACGTATATATCAAAATTGGCTGAAAACTGTTGATACAAATGGAAGTCAGTAAGACATGAAAATACCTTTCTCATGCCTTCGAAGAAACTCCATTATTTATTTTTCCAGTACTTAGATAATGCTTGTCAGGTTTTGGTGGCCTCAGGTTGTTTTTCCATTGTGAATGATGAACATGTAAATGTCTTCCTAATTATGTATCTGCATGCACTTAATACACAGGAGAAGGGGTCCTGGGTAAGATCTGCAGTTTCCCAGAAGTCCTGCTGGCATAGGATATGCAGGCCTTTCAACAGTTTACTTACTTTTACAGTGAATATACTCTTAGGCATGTATAAGAAATGTAGCTTTGGGTGGCTGCTTCCTCCTACAAAAAGAGGAGGGAATATGGATGATTTAGTTCACTTGGCTCAATCTTTGAAAAGATAATTTGTGCTTGGGATAGTTTCTCTAGAAAATTGGTTTTTGAACGTATCAAGTCCACAGTTGCCAGGTGACTTTAATATAATTCTTACAATACAGTTGATGATTAAAATATATCTTCCAAAATGTTATTAAAAACTACTGCTTGAAATATAATTTCTCCAAAATTTTCTCTAACCATTGTCTGTTTCATAAATAATTTTAAAAGATTTAGACATCATGCAATATCTTTATTTTTATGTTAGAATGTCAACATGCATTTTTTTTATTCTATCAATATACACAAGTAATTATGGTGGCATGTTAACTTTTAACATTATTCTTTCTTAGATCGAAGTATGCAATAAAAAGCATGCTTCTGGCTGGAAATTAAAATATGAGATACTCTCATGTGCTTATCATAAAATAGTCACGCTTTCACTTAAAAGAAGTTCTTTGGAGAGAAGAATTTTGATGTGTCTATGATGTTAGAAAGTGTACATGATTTAATTTTTAAAATGGAATGAGAATTGCCACTAGTGAATAGGCACCTTTTGAAAGATAAGCAGCTATGGTTACTTAAAAATCAATTTAAATACTCATACATAATTTAAAGTTCAAAGTGTTTGGTACTGTTGATTATCACAAGATGGATAGAACCACATTCTGGAGTGAAAGTATACATTTTGCTACTCAAAGGAACATATGAAGATATCAATATCCTGTGCATTCTGATGTTTTCATTTTTCCTTAAAGCTAACACGCTGACATTGTATTCTTAGGTGAATAACTTTGAGCTATTTTTAGTCAGTCACCTGGGGCTAAATGAAGATTCTACCATTCACAGTGTGCTTCCTGAGAGAAAATCATGAGAATTACAGGGGCTGAAATGGCCCCCAGTGTTATTTCAAGCAGATTCTCTGCTCCCTGAGCTCCCCTACTCTTTAAAGAGGCACAGAGTAGGAGGCTCCCACGCACTGGGTTCTTGCAAGTTCTCAGGAATTGTTTTTTAGGTCAGGACCAGCCTTTGCAATGCAATAGCTTATGATAAACCAAAAGAACAAGTTTCTTCTTTTTTATATCAAGGTTACTAAAACTCCCCCTTACACAATAGTTGTTACAATCCTTGGACCACCAGAACCAAACTGCAAACAGATGCTCTCAGGCACATTCTAGCACTAGTCCTATCATGAGTCAAATGTGCTTTCGAATCTGTCCTGACACTCCGATTGCAGTAAGCTGCTTTAATAGAGAGCCCCAGGGCAGTGTGATCCCTACAGTTAAACACTACCTAGCTTTTGGCAAAGATATCTGAAAGCGTATGTTACAAAAAAGGCTGTATTCACAAAGTCTGTATTTTGCTGTATGCTTCAAAGTGCCCTAATGGCAAGACTGCCAGGTAGGATCTGGACTTCGGAAATTGTGAGCTTGGGCATTGAAGACATACATGAAGACAGTAAGCGCTCAAGGGCAACCCCTCTGGAAGAACTAGGGCAAGACCAAGTTCGGAGGTGAGACGTCCTTTCATTCTGTGTCACCAGAGGGTACTGTGCCAAGCAGCTAAAGCCAGAATGTTTGTGCTATAATTCTTTACAAATGCTAACTAGAAATAAGTCCAAAGCAGACGCTAGAAATGAAAGTTCAACTCCATTCTAAGGATGCTGAAAAATTCCAGTTTAGAACAGTTGCACTTCTCTTGAGGGAACCTGTGAGAAACATTTTACAAGCGTACAAACTCAAATTATGTCCATTTTAACACATGGATACTAGCCAAAAAGGTCACGATCAGTCAGTGCAGTGAGGTTTTAAATGCAACTTCTAGGCCGTACCATGGGTGTCCTTGTATTCTGAACCTTGATCAATGAAAAGGCAGAATTTGTTTTCCAGGTGAAACTTGGAGTATTCCTTCCCTCTAATGCTCTGGGCTCACTATTCTTAGGCATTTATAGTGGTGACAGCACATCCTCAGCACTGCCACATGAAGAAGCATGAACTAGTCTATGTTCCCTCCCTTTACTTTACTTCTTCTTTTCCTTGCAGTATCAGGGAACTGAACCCAGGGCCTTGATATTGAGCCACATTTCCAGTGCTTTTTAAAAATTTACTTATTTTTAATATTTGAGGCAGAATCTCACTATGTCACTAAGTTGCCTGGGATAGACTCAAAACTTCTGATCCTTCTTTCTTAGCCTCCCCAGATTGGGGTTACAGATGTGTGGGGCTTTAATCTTGGTTTTAAAGAGTTCCTGTTCCTGAAACTACTGAACTGGAGCAATGTCAAGCAGGGTAGGTATTTAAAAAAAATAATGGTTTCTGTCAGGTTTGGTGTCATACACCTTTAATCCCAGCTATTTGGGAGGTCGAGACAAGAAGATCAAAAACTTGAGATTGTAAGTGAAAACTATCTAAAAATGAAATAAAGGTAAAAGGAGGAGGGGGAGAGGGCTGGGGGTGTAGCTCAGCATCCCCTGGGTTCAATCCTGAGTATTTTAGAAAGAAAAAAGAACCCAACTTCAGAAGCCACGAAGGTGAAACATCTATACTATTTTCTTCTTCAAATTCTTCTTCTTCTTCATTAAAAAAGATAGTCATATTAAGCTATTCAGTGAGTACTGGTAACACATAGCTATCATCCAAAACACTTTCTGCTGAGTGAACCAACAGCCATTCTTTGAAAATCCTCTCTAAACTGAATCTAGCTGTTCGCCACATGCATTCAAAACCTGAGTCAGAAATCATAGGCAGTTAAATTTCCCCAAAAGATACTTACTACGTCTTCTGCTTCCCGAAGCCTGTTCAGCACTAAACCATGAGTAAGGCAGAAGTGGTATGGAACATAAAGGACCGAAGAGAAGGCAGCAAGAGGAAAAGTAAAGCTGTTTACAGTGCCCTGGTCAGGCTGGTGCTGCAGTGGAAAGGAGCGAGTGCGAGGTGTTCGAAATAACCTCAAAGCAGAGAAAGACCACTTCAGAAAGTAAACAGGGAATCTTTAAAAGAGTTAAAGGCACCCCCTCAGATACAACGCTGACAATATATTCTATAAAAACAAAACAATAGGTAACAGTTTATAGTGATCTATATGCTAGTGGCAGAGAAGAACAATGATCCTGTACGCCACCTCGGGAGGATTACTGAATGTAGGCTAGGAGGACTGCATTAAGAGGGCACATATGGGTTGCTGGTAGGACTGCAGAATTGAGACCATAAACCATAACCTGAAACTCAGTACTACAGAAAGCTTCATTGGAGGAAAGTAAGCAGGTGGTGTGGGGAACAGTTTCAACAATCTGTTGTTAAACGATGTAATGGTAGCAGTATTTATCAGGGAAGCCAGCAGACAGGTAAGATAGGCACTTTGCAAACGAGGCAGTGCATGGTAAAAAGTACAGTGTAATAGTAAAGACAATTTAAATGCCATTCCTGTCTCTGGTCAGAGAGAACTACTTTCCAAACCAAGACAGGAAACAGTTTCTGAAAAACGCTTAACACAAACAAAATAACAACAAAACCCAAAAAGGTAATAGTGACATTTCAAACCAGAAAATAAAAGCTACCTCTATTTTTTTTTAACCTACTTGAGGTACACTCCCTAAATCTATAGCAAGTCATAAAAAGCCTATAGGTATTTCACAAAAGAAACAATAAAGAATTGGTACTACAGAGAAGGTTCACATAGACTTGAAACAAGTAAATTCAGCTTTTTGGAAGAATTAATAGAAAGCATGCTTTAAAAAAGAGGTCTCTTAAAAGATACTGGAATTTTTTCCTTTTTGTTGTGTGTCTGAAACTTCATCTTTTATTGCTAGCAAATGTACTGTTTTTGACCAGAAAAGAAATGCTGAGGACATCGGCTCAACTAATTTGAGCAGAGCACATTGAGTGAACGAGTGCGTTATTTACGGTCATCTTGGGTCTTTAAAATTCTTGTCATTTATAAAAAGTAACACTTTAACAAATCAGAGAATTTCTCTTTCTCTCTCTCTCTCTCTCTCTCTCTCTCTCTCTCTCTCACACACACACACACACACACACACACACTCCAAAGTACCAAATCAGGCCCGACAGCTGCCGGGAGATTACATCATAACTCAGCTGTGCCTGGATTACCCACTTTACACTGGCAGCATTCAAGGTTAGAAAAAATGAAATGGCAGCACAATTGGTCAGCAGCTTCTCTTCTTCTGGAATTTTTCCAGGTTCTTGAAACAGACAGACAAACAAACAAACGAACGAACATAAAGCTGCAATCACTCTTGCATTGATTTTAAAACAGTAAACGAGGCGGTTTCCTTGGAGAAGCAGAGCCCGAGCGAAGATGGCAGCTGGAAGGCCTCTAGCCAGCGAGACCCAGCAGCTCTGCAGGGCCTGCGCAGGGGACCCCGCTGCAGCCCACGGGCTCCAGACGATCAGCTCGAGGCAGCCCGCAGACCTCAGGCTGTGTTCAGCTCCGAGGCGTTCTGGCTGGGAGGCAGGTGGGAATCCAGGTTCTCCTTGCACCTCTCCAGGTCTTGGAAGTATGGGTGAGACAGGGCACTGTAGGCGGATATTCTCTTGGCTGGATTAAAGGTCAAGCACTTCTGTAAAATAGAAAAAGGAACTGACTGATACAAAACATGTCAATATAAATTCGGTGTTCACATAGTTATCCTTCTATTCACTGTTGTGTACTGTCTATCTATAGTAAGAAATTTTATTTAGACGGATACTAAATAATATGTACACAATACTCATACAGCTCCCTAACCTATAAGCTGGCCCTCAGGAGACATTTTTCGGTTGTCTGTGGACTCTTACCCGGGATTCTTCTCAAGATCACAGCCCAGGCCGTGGAAAACACGTGGAGGGTCAGGGGTGTCACTGTGTGGTATAGCATCTGCCTAGCACATGTGAGGTTTTGGGTTTGATCTCTCGCACCTCAAAACCAAACCAAGCCTGAAAAGATCCTCCACCACCACACACACACAGGTTACTATTTTATTTGCAGTATGTGCATTGTTTCCTTGGATGGGATTCTTCCGGGACAATATTAGCAAACTTAGTGCTATCGTGACAGACTTCACCCTAACATTTGGCCCTGCCCCAAGGTTTGTCAATGAGCAGGTTAACAGAAGGGTGCCCTGTCCACGTGTAAAGTTAACTACTGAATGGCGGTGCCTGAGGGAGGCAGGAAGGAAGAGCTGAACCTGGGCCCCTACAGCCTGATGCAGCGGCAAGCCGCGCACCTTGCCCTATGCCTGTACCACCAGGGGAAAGGATTCATCAGAACCGTCCTTCTGATTCATAACCAGAAGCCATGCAGGCCAGTGGCAGCCCTCCAGAGCCCAGTGCATTAAATTCAAGCCACTGTAGTCTGACAACTCAAGCACAGGGATACGAGGGCAAATGAGCTGGTTGTTGCACTTACGGAGTACTTGATCCGGGTTGAGCAGTTAGGTGAGTTTCACCGGGCTACTGAGGCAGAACGCCAAACGAGGCACAGGTGAACCACTGCAGAAGCAGCAAACTCTACCCCCAAACTATCAACTGCGTCCGTAATCTCAGTCCCATTTTCACTCCAGCCCCAGAAACCTTCCTCAACTCCCTCTCCCCTCTTCCCACTGACCCCTCCTGAAGAGCACCTGGCTGGTGACAAGCACGTACCACACCCACTGTCCCGGGAGCACACAGGCTGCAAACACGCGGCAGGATGGCATCTGAGGCACCTAGCGTGTCATGTTCACTGCTGGAGCGGGGTCTCTGGAATGTCTATGCATTTCAGTCCTCCAGAGAATTAATACTGCTGTGTGTACGCAGACCTCTCCTCTCCTCAATCCAGGCTCCTGCTCAGTCTGTATTCAGTTCTGATGGGATTAGGGGCTCTCTAACACACTGCTGGCAACTACTGGCCGAAGGGGACAATACAAATAGAAAACTCTACATATGATTTCAGGTGAATTTCCTGAAATCTTATTTATCTGAGTTCCCTACCAGTCCAGGGATGCCAGTCTCTGTTTTGGGTTTTCTAAAAATCAAAGAGCTAAACAGCAGGAAGAAGAGGGAGGTTGTGTGTAGAACGGTTCCTCTGTGTCTAATAGTAATAAACAACTTTAGAAGAGTTTTGTGAATTTAGTCTTTACTAAATTAGGAATATTAGAAAAGGAAGCAGTCGGTTTAATCCCTAGCACACAGGAAAGAAAAGTGTTGTGGGACTATGTTCGGGATACAGAGATATACCCTGAGGGGATTCTCTGGGTGAAAGTCCTTCCCCTGCAGCTATGCCGATGATGGACGAACTGGGAGAGGGTGAAAAGGAGAGCTCCTTAGGCAAATGTGGGGATGTGTGAACTTACCAGGGGAAGCGTTTAATATTTTGTCCTATACATATAGATAGAAACAGTGGTTAGGTTCTATTACTGCTCTACTTTTAGGTATAAGGTGGGTAGCAAAAACCTTGTGTGATAGTATTGCTTCTGCCCCCAAATACTGACTTACAGAATGAGTTTTTAGAATCGTAACTCAGTGAAGAGTTGAATACTGTGTTGAATACTGGGATATTTTTTCTTTTTTTAGCAGCTATGCCCTTCTCTCCCCTCCTTCCAAAGGAACAGCATTCTTTCCTTGGTTGGGGTTGGCCTTGGCCACATAACGTACTTTGGCCAGTGCAATGTGGCAAGAAGTGGCAGCGCCCTTCTCGAGCACAGGCCTGGGGGTTGCTCTGTGTCTCTGCCTGCCTGTGTGGGGGCAGCTCTCTGCCACAGGAGAGAAACATGCCCGAGGGAGCTCCTGCCTCGCTGGTGTAGGTGCAGAATGAGACACACGGAGAAGACCTGGAAGGGATCCACAGGCTGAAGCAGGTATCAAAGGCTCTTATTTCAAGAAGCAAACGACATACTCATCACTCACTAAGGGCCAGCACCGAGAGATGCCCAAAAGGTGCACTCTTCTGTATAGGAAACTTATGTACAAGGCTAAAGATTATGGTTCTGCATCTCAGAGCACACAAGTACCTCCCCTTCCTCTTTTTTCAGATAGTGTTTTCACTATGTGGTGCAGGCTGGTCTCATAGTGGTTCTCCTGCCTCTGCCTCCCAAGGGCTGGAATTATAGGCCACAAGGCTTGCCTTCTTTTCTTTTGCCTTAATTTTCAATGAGCTATTTTATACGTACAAGGCATATTAAATATTTATCAGAGACACTGGTAACTAACAGGGGCATTGCTACTTAGTTCCTTTGGAAGAGTAGCTTCCTACAGATGTGACACTACTTCTTGACTTAGAAAAGGTACCATTAAAATGACAAACAAGTGGCTTAAAGCAGCATGAAGCTTTGAACAAGCAAACGTAATATATAGAGAGGCTTCTAATGCAGTGTTCAAATACATGTTTGGAGACGGAAGACTTTATTAAAGAGTGGGGATCAGAAAGGCATTTCAGAATCAAAAGCCACCAGCTGGAAATGAAACCCGTGCAAAGACTGCAGCCAACACCCCCGATGCGGCTGTGCCGCGTGACGCCTGCGACTGATACTCGGTGTCCAGCGCCCAGTCTGCAGACCAGCTATGTACTGCATGAACTTACCAGAAGTAGGTCTTTGCCTAGCTCATCAATATCTGTTACAAACTTCTCAATGGGTTGGGCAGGTTTGGAGTGAAAAGCCTGCCTGGGAAGGGCCACATCTCTAGGCCAGTCCTCTTCTCCTGGGAGTCCAATTACACTACGAAAGAACCACATGTGAATGTGAGCATTACCTGCTATGTGAAAGGTTTTTCTCACTACAGTCTAGAGAAAGCAAAACCTATGGAGCAGGCAAGGGGGAGACAGAGCCCCAAGAGAACTTCACTTCTGTGATTTGAAGGTTGTCTCATCTGTCTCTGCTCTAGGACAATATGGTGGTCAAGGGGTCAAGGTTCATCTCATAGGTTAACTGTAACATTCATAGGGAAGAGATAAGTGATTACTCTGGCAGCAGATACTAAATGTAACTACTAATGCTGAAAGGACATGCTTTCATGACACTCATCTAATATGGGTTATTAATGTATCAGTTTGGTTGCATTACTGGTTAGAGTAATTCCCCAAACAGCAACTATATCCGATAACCATCAGACAAAACAAAAGTAGGGCCAGAAGGTATATTAGTTCTGTCTTGTGCAAATATTGTTTTTAAAAGACATCTCTTGTATTTCAAAGTGAGTAAATAATAAAAGAGCATCATTTATGTTTCCTCTGAAAGTCATTTTGAGATCAGAAATGTGGAGAAAACAGCTAGTGAGAAAATGAGAACAGGTTTTGGAAATAGGTAGATTTGGGTTCAAATTCTGCACCTGCCACTTACTGGCAGAAAGGATGAATTAATGTCTGTGACTCTTGTTTACAATGATGATAATAACTTATGGTTGTAATCATGATGAGTGATAATATATGCAAAACATATGAGTGTTTCAAACATTGCATAAATAGTCAATATCATTACACATTATTATCATAAGAAAATAAAGTTAATATATTGCCACTATACTAAAAATATGAATAGCTTGATTTCCATTTATGTGTAATTTAAGGTTCTTTAGACATACTAACATCAGATGATCTATATAATTTATATAACTATAGAGAAATTATTTATAGTTTACGTATGGGTGGTAATAGGTTTGAACAAGGGAGATAAGCGACTGGAAGGACTTAAGTCTTACAAAGACTGAGTAACTGAACTAAAAAAAACAGTTTAGTGGACAGAATGTATTGTTATTCAAAATTAAAACGAGTTATTTTAACTCCAATTAGAAATGATGCTGACCCACAGTAGAATCTTTTCCCTGGTCTGCACTCTGTGAATGAGACTAAGGCCCAGGAAAGGGCGACCTCTTGAATGTATCTCCAGGTTTCAGGAAAACCTGATGGTAAATGTCACAGCATCTGTGGGGCTTTGTTTCCTTTCTCCTTACCTAAACGTAGCCCAGGGTCCAGACCTTACCTGGAAAGAGCAGATCCCCTGGCTGTGTATGCACCTGTCACTGGCTCTCACAAGACACTAACTTTGCCTTTGTGGGTATCTAGAGAGAGCCACAGTATTGAGGCAGAGAGCCTCACGGACAAATTTACTGACCAATGAACAGAAACAACTTGAGCAATACATGAATGTGTATAATGACAAAAGCTGCAAAGCGAGTAAGAAGAAAATGAGCCAGGCATGTAGGTCAGTGGTAGATCATGTGCTGAGTAGTTAAGGCCCTGGGTTAAATCCCCAAGATCCTCCCCTGCCAAAAACACACAAACAAACAAGAGAGAGAGAGAGAGAAGAAAACAAAATTATCACTATGAATTTTGAAAGGAAATGCATGAGTATGTGCTTAGGTAGAACCAGGGGATAAGGCAGAGGGTAAAACAGTAAGGCTGATTAAAGATCTTTCAAAATTTTCTTTCATTCCTTTTTAGCCTTTTGTCCTTTAGATGAGTAATTTTGCATATGATCATCATTCACCTAGATACTGGTTATAATGAATTTTTTGTTTGTAAGCTTGAATTTATACTTTGAGATACAATCTTGCAAGTATGGTCAACTGAAAGCCAAAAGCTTTCCCAGAAGCAGCATATTTCTTACATATGTGTGGTAAATGGTTACATATAAAATATACATATATTTAAAATTACTGTTCATATAAAGTTTATATATATATATAACTGTAAGTCTTTCTCCTCCTCTGACTCATGGAAAGATGTCCTCACAGATGTTGGCTAGGGTATTAGTACAATTTTTACCTGGGGAAATACGGAATGAAGAATGAACTGAACTGAACTGCAGAAGCCATACACATTGAGTTCAGTCACAGGGTCTAGAGACAGCCCAGGTCTCCATGTTCCAAATCCAATATTTTATTTCCATTAACTATGACACTGCCTTTTAAAAATGCCCTGAATTGTCATAGGTTCTAAGCATTGTTTCACTTTCAAAGTACTTGTGTTTTTTTGAACATACAAATCGTTTTTTTTTTTTTAACATTCTTTCAGATCACATCTTTCTTTTCTTTCTTTTTCGTGGTAATGGGGATTGAACTCAGAGCCTTTTGCACGCTGTACAAGCACCCTACTACTGAGTTACATCCCCAGCCCTATGAATCTTCTTAAACACTGAAATATTTGTCTCTCTGAGAGTATGTGACAACAGCTTTCTTTTAAAAAATTCAGCTTCATATCCAATATGAAGTGTTATGGCCCCTATATGAGTGCTGTGAGATTCCGCAGGTGCATTACAAAGTGCTTGCATCACATTCCACGATTTGGACGGCTGGATATAAGCCTTCAAAGCTGACATTTATGCAGGAAAGACTGACAGCACAAAATCTGTAAAGGGCCATGACCGTTGGGACAGAAGTCGTTTTTCAAGTATTTCAGCAGTGACACTAGGGTGCAGTATTGTCCCTTTTCTCTGGCAAGGTAGTGCATTCTGAGGAAACAGAACATAATTTTGATGAAACAGTGCCAGAAACCAAGAAACAAAATCTACGGGCACAAAGTGTATAGTGCTTCACAGTTTTTTTTTTTTTTTTTTTTTCCTGCTGGAAATCCAGGCTTGTCAGATAGAGCCTTGCCAAAGTGGAACCAGCTTTCTCTTGGAAGCAAGTCCAACTTGCTGGTCAAATGTTCCTCCTGGTGCACTGGACGGCTTCATGTCCTAAGCTGGGGGTACTAACAATACTAACAAGACTGCAGGCGGTGCTGGAGGGACAGCAAATCCCAGGTGGCGTACACAAGGGAAAGCAGGGCTGGTCTTCCGTGATTGGCTAGTGGATTTTGGTGGTGATGTTTTCTCTGTTCAACAGAGGGGTTCCGGAACATCTGACTTTCACAGTTCCGTCTTGAAGGTCACACGCACATAAAATATATTCAATGGTCATGGGGAAAAACAGACATGAACTCATCACTGAATGATCAAGGAACTTGACATCCAGAAACAGGGTTAACCTGGGGGCTTTGTGCTGAATTTATTCATCTTAGGGGTGGTTGGCAGTAGCAATCAGTGGCAGCTGCCCTATATTTTGGAAGTCCCCAGACAAAAAACAAATGCAAAAAACAGAAACAAAAACAAAACTAGCAAATGTTCTTCAGGCTTTCAAGTCACTGGGTTCTGACTCAGCAGCAGCATGGGTACTTCCCGAAGTCCATTGGAACTGCTTCCAGTCACCAAAGAACAGTCAGCTGTCAGTGTGACTCTAGTTGTTTTAAGCAGTCATGTGTGAACAGATAGTGGTAACATAGAATTCTGTTCTTTAGGGCCATGTTTTTACTGCCTTACAGACTTAAGATTTCATAAAAAGCACTGGGATTCCCATTAAATGCTTCAGACCAACGATCACAGCTATTTTTAGTCAGAACTCCCACTGTCTTGCTGCTCCACCCCAATTCTGGTGGTGCCTGGCAAATGCACAAATCCAAAAAAGATGCCACACGGACTGCATGCTTTGTAAGAAAACAACATCCCAGTTACATTATAGAAACATGGAAGCATACATACACTCACATGCACAAACACATAGACATGAATTCTGCAAATCGTCAAAAAGCTATGTAACGAACAAATGGAACCAAAGAATTTGAGCCCAAGAAAGAATTGTACAGGTGAGCTTAAGCCAGAATTCCATTTTTCAGACAAAGACGTTAAGGAAGAAAAAGGTTAAATAATTAATGACGAATTACAATCACAGTAATCACTAACACTTTTAAAGCACTTAGTATGTGCCAAGGACTGTGTAAGGCCTTTACAGAGTGTTTTAAACCTTTCTCAAGGTTATTTAGCCATAGGCCCAGGATGAGAACACAGGATTCTCATTTCCTATTTGGTGCTCCAAAGATAAATGGGATTGTGTAGCATCCTATCCTTGGCTCAGGAAAACAAAATGATGCAAAACAAACCTGGATGACTCAGAGTATGACTGACGAGGATGGGAAGCTTTCTGGACAAAGATGGGTGACCAGGCCACCAACTGCCCCACCTCTGAGGAGGGGTGCATTTGAAAGACCCTAAGTAGATGACACATCTGCACTAAAGAGGCGGAGCTCAGACAAGCAAAGAAAGAGGAACAGCAAAAAAGGTTCGCACAAGCAGCACGCAGCCTCCAGAGTACCCGTCAGACCACACTTCAGTGATGGGCACTGGCTCCACTCACCACACAAACAGTAACACTGTCTGCAGCAGCAGCTTGGGGTAAGAAAGACAAGAGTTAAACATATTATGTGAACATCGGAGAAAAGTCACTGGAAATGTTTTCAATGTTATCGATACAGATTTAGTTATTACTTACTCCAAGATTTTTCCTAGTTGATCCACATCTGAACTTCCACGAAAAAGAGGCCTAGAAGAATAAAGATAAGATCTTACACAAGGAATCTTCCCAGGTTACATGTCAATCGTATTTGTCACTATCATTGTTTAGCGGGAATAAAATATTATCCATGGGTGGGGCAGCAGTAAAGAACTGTGACATCTTTCCTCTGTTCAGTGAAGGCTGGTCTTACACATCCCTTAAGGAAACGGTCTCTGAGGGGTACCTGGTGGTATCTGACTCATGTTTCACTACCACGGGTATCACGGCAGTCACAGCAGTAATAGTATACCATTGCCTACAGGCTTTAAAGCTCAACTCATCTTGGGGGTGGAACACACCATGATCCTAACTGCACACCACGGGAAGGTGGCACTCTGAAGCTCTTCTTGGGGAGACCTTGCTCAGAGCACCTTTTGCACCACTGTTATTACAGTGCTTCTCCCTGGGCCCCTCTCTTCCCATTGGTCCTGAATTTTGTAGAAAGCCACCTCTATTTTTTAATTACATCCCTTTCCTTTCTCCCGGTATGGTGGCTGTTAACCATTAAAGTTCAAAATCTCAACACCAGGCTCCAGAGGCAATGTGTTCACTGAACACAGACAGCATCCCTTGTCTACATAAGCAATTAAAGAAGCTCATTTTGTGACGCTGCTTGTATTTTCCCAAGGAGCACTCTGAGGCTGCTTGGGGGTTTCTCTAGGTTTCCTTATAACCTTTACCCTAATGCTTTACTTCAACACATACAAATGATTAAATATTTGATTATATCTATATCTGTGCCAGTGGAATACAAGTAAATCTTCCTAACTCTTTGCTCAATGAATGATACAAGCAGGTATTTTTCAACATGTGTATATGTATGTATATATTTTGCAGTACTGGGGATTGAACCCAGGGCATTGCATTCACAATGACCTACATCTTAGTCTTTGAATTATGTTTTTAGATAAGGTCTCCTAAAGTTTTCCAAGCTGGGCTTGAATTTGTCATCTTCCTGCCTCAGGCTACCAGAGTGCTAGGATTACAGGTGTGTGCCACACCTGTCACAATAATGAATTTTAAAGTTTTGTGCAGTCTATTATCAGAAACTATATTTCTTCTTTATATTAGATATCAATTTATAGAGACATACACTTGACTTCTTATTCTCTGTGTACGATAAATGCATTTGCTATACGGGTTAAATATGGAGAATCCTGCAGAATCATAGCATTTCAGTGGTTAGAAGACACCTAAAAATCTGTCAACCGTACTTTCTATTCATGTCATTATTCCTGAAAATAATTATTTCCAACTGCAATTGAAAATAACTTATTTATAACAATGATATGGGCTGGACTGTATCCCTCTGAAATTCATATGTTGAAACTTAAATTCCAGTATCTCAGAACTTGACTATGTTGGAAGATAGGGCATTTAAAAAGGCAACTAAAATCCTCTTTGATTTTCTTTTCCAGAGTAATGTAATTTTCACTGTACAGAAGGAACTCTTCTCCACTTTTGCTGTAAGTGTAGGCTGGTGCAACCACTGCGGAAATCAGTGTGGAGATTCCTCAAGAAACTAGGATTAGAGATTCCATTTGACCCAGCTATCCTGATTCTGGGCATTTTCCCAGAAGAACTGAAAACATCATACCACAGTGATATATGTGCACCCATGTTTATAGCAACTCAATTTGTAATAGCCAAATCTTGGAAACAAAACAACCCAAGTGCCCATCAATCAGGGAATGGATAAAAAAGATGTGGTATTTTTATACAATGGAGTACTACTCAACTATAAAGAAAGATTGCATTTTATTAGTAAATGGACGTGACTTGAGACCATACTCATAAGTAAAATAAATCAAACTCGTATGTGAAAATATCGTATTGTCTCCCTAGTGTAAGAAACTGAAAAAGTATATACAATCCAAAAGCTACAATAAATATTATGTAAGGGTAAGAAACTGCTCAAAGAGGAAAAGTAATTGGGAAAGGGGTAAGGAGGAAAGAAGGAAGGAAAAAGACATAAATTTGTATATATGTATATATACACATAAGATAGCATGACTATACTACTAAATGTATTAGTTATTGGAAAAGAACAGTTAATACTCATATGACTAGATCAATTTTACATGTCTATATCTGTTAATCTAAGCAGCCCTTTTGAAGGTAACGATACGCATTGTCAAATTCCTATCATCTTGTTTTGTAAACCTATACTATTATTGTATTGGATTTGTTGTTGTTGTTTGTCTCTTTTGCTTTTTATTTTTCTTTTCTGTGTCTCTTTTCTCTTAAATAAAAAAAAAGAAAAGGCAATTAAAGAAGGATTTAAAAAATGCGAGTAAGTTGAAATAAGACTGTTAGGGTGGGCCCTGATTCAATCTGACTGGTGTCTTCACGGAAGGTGAAGTGTGGATGTACAAGGACTGTGTGCAGAGATAGTGAGAAGATGGGGCAGGGCGAGAGGCTCCAAAAACCCTAAACTGCGGCACCTTGCTCTTGGGCTGTCAGTCTTCCCAGTGGTCAGAAAATAAGCCTGCGGAAGTATTGTGTTTGACAGCCCTGGCAAACCAATGCAGATAACTTGTATGTCACTAAGACAGTCAAATTTGTAATAAGTCATGGAGTTGGGTCCCAAAAGAATCCAGACAGGTTTTGCTTTTTTTTTTTTTTTTTAAATTGTGGGATAGAATACAAGGCCTTTTGCAAGGTGGACAAGTGTTCTACCACTGACCTCTACCTTTAGTCCCTAAACAAGTTTTTTTTTTTTTGGTACTGAAAACCTAACTCAGGACCTCACGCTTGCCAGGCAGGCACTGTGTCACTGAGCCAAAATCCCTGCACCTCTAGACAAGTTTTACAAAACAGTAAGGTGAGAAGTGAAAGCTTTCCTGTAGTTTAAAAAAAAGGAATCTTAGCACCCATCTTTTATTGAGTGTGAATGTTTTCTCTAGCATGGTGCCAAGTGCTCTCCACATGAGATCTCATTTAATTCTTGCAAAAATTGCTGGAGAAATGTATCGTTATTATACCTATTTTCAAATGAAACAGGGTCGAAGATGTAACATGACTTAACTCATACATAAAAAAATTGCAGACTTAAAATTTTAACTGGGTCTGGCTTGCTCTAAAGTCTGCATGCTTCACTTCTGCCCTGATACTTTTTTCTTGGTTACTAGTATTCTCTTTGCTCAGTCAAGACAACTAAGCCTCTGTGGAGAAACAATATGGGACTCTGAAGGGCACTTCAGAGATTTGATGCTTCACAGGTTAGTGTTTTTGGGATTCTGTACTCAGATTAATTTGTGTTTTTAGATTCTTGCTCTACTTGACAAAGGAATGAATCCATTTACCTGAATTTTTTTTTGAGAATTTAGTTCTGATGGCTGCTGTGGTTTGCATGTTGGTATTCCTCCAAAATTCTTTTTTTTTTTCATTTAAGAGAAAAAAGACACAAAAAGAAAAACAAAAAGCAGAAGAGACAAACAAACAACAACAACAAATCCAATACAATAACATTATAGGTTTACA
>RJWM01026090.1:0-28381 GCA_004363535.1 Dasyprocta punctata | reverse complement strand
CACTTGGCAGAAAGGCACAGTCCCAGGCCTGAATTGGAACCCGGGAGCATCCTTTTATCTGCCCCACGGTTCCCCATTACATGGCCAAACCATCCTGCACCCCTTTCCTCTCTCATCTGTGGGATTTCTCTGTCACCGGAAGCTGGACCCTCCAGGATCGGCACATCCCGCTTCGGCAGGGTGCTGCCCCCAGCTCACTTCCCAGCTGACCCCTCGGCCACCCCTTGGAAAGCCAAGCCCTGTCGCTGCCTGTTTCCTCTCCGTCATCACCTTCCCCCACCCCTGCCCAAGCCTGGCTCTCATGAAGGGCGAAAGGGATGGGGCAGGTCTGGGAATTCCCCTACCATGGGCTCCTGGCCACCTCAGGTGACCCCTGAAATTCCCTTTATGCTGCTACTCCCAAATTCCTTCTGACCCCTGCACCCCCAGCTCCATGTGAAAGTCCCCCACCTTTTCATCCACGCCCCACCTCTCCTCCTCTCCCCTCCAGCCTTCTCGGAGTCTTGCAAGGAGCCCTCCCTCCAGCCCATCTCTCTTCCAGAATCAGCCTCCCGCTTCCCACCCACACCTCCACTCCGCCCTTTGCAATGTCCTCGATTCCCACCACCCCCCAGATTCCAGCCCTCTCCGTGGGAGACACAAGGTGGCCCTGCTCTTGCCCTGGCCGAGTGTGGCCCGAGGTGGGGAGGGGATGAATGAGCCCTGGGTACGGGTTGGGTCGGGGGAGCAGGTATCAATGCCCAGGGTGTCACCAGGTGATGAGGTCCCCAGGGATGGCTGTGAGGCTGCACTCAAAAGTGGCCTCAGCACACAGGCCCAGGGGAGACCCCAGTGTGGCTCATCTGGCAGGACAGAATGCTGGTGACCCTGGTGACCTTGGTGACCCTGGTGCACTTCCCAGGGGGATGGATGGTGGGATGAGAGCTCAGTGCCAGAGAACCAAAGGCCAGACCTTCGCGAAGGCACCTGCTGGAGCAGCCTGCCTGCTCTGTGTCACTATCGCTTGTCACTTAGAGGGGACAAAAGGACAACACAGAAGTCCCACCTCCCCCACAAGGGTAGATCGGTTTGCTCTCAGTAGATACTTGATATGCATTTGAGGAAAATATCCCTAAAACTACAAATAAGCTCCATCTTTTTGGGTCGAAATAGTTGTTTTGTTCTGTTCTGTTTGTTCTGTTTCGTTCTGTTTTGTTTTGTTTTGTTTTGTTTTGTTTTGTTTTGGAGAGTGTTTAGTCTAAGGAAGCTGTGGTGGAAATGGAATCACCCACGCCCTGGGACAATCTCAGAGTGAACGGACTGTACCATTTGATACTGTACCTCTTTTAGTAGAAAAGTATCAAAAGATATTTCTAAAAGCTTTGTGTACTGGGACACTTTGTACTGAAAATAAAGGAAGATTGATTTAAAATAGAAATCAACAAGTTGGTCCTGAACAAAGGTGTTACTGTGTGTGTACAGTTGGTCTATCCATTAAGAACATTTATGAAGCGTTTTTAGCAATATGTGGAAACAAGAAGTGAAAGAAATAGAATGGATATGATAGTCACAGGTGTATAAAATAAGCATAAAAGACTGGAAGACGATAAGATAACTGGGAGTGGATGACTTTCCCTCTTTCAAAAAAAACATTAAGAGCTGTTTCAAAGATACATGAAGTTTTAAGGAAAAGTTTACCCTCAATAGATGTTAGAAATGCAGCACCCTTGTTGCTGATGCCCCTTCCGGGTCCTCCTCATCCTCTACCCTTACTCTCAAAACCCTAAGGTAGCTGGGGGTGGTGGCACTTGACTGTAATCCCAGCACTCAGGAGGCTGAGGCAGGAGGACTGTTGCAAGTTTGAAACCAACCTGGGCTACAAAGTGAGCTCAAGGCCAACCTGAACTGCATAGTGAGACCCTGTCTCAAAAAAGACAAAAGCAAAACAAAACAAAACACCCTAAGGTAGCCTCTCTCTATACTTTTATTATATATGAAAGCTCTCCTAAACATTACTGTTTCAATAATTCAAGCTTTACCTGCATGGCAAAGTTATCCGTATACCCCATGACTTGATTGCTTCGGTCAGAGTGAAGCTTTTGAGATTGATCCACGTGGCTGAGTCTAGCCCTAGTCCATTGAGTAAATGAGCTATTATTTAGAAAGAACTTAGAACAGAGCGTGATACCTGATACTATTTATTTGCTTATTGTTGTCTTTAAGAAATAAAAATCTATTTTCACTGTAAACCACTATAACATTGTTACTATTACACTAAATATATTTATCCTTTCTCCTGCTGATGAAAATTGTTTCCATGTTACAAACTGAGTCACTATGAAGGCAGGAATCTGCCTCTCCTTGTGCGCATGTGCAGGTTTTTAGAGCATGCACCTGTGGGGTTTGGCTGCAAGGTTGAGGCTGTGCCTCGCTTGCGTGCAGCCAGCCACTGCTCAGTTGTTCTCCAAAGCGATCCCACCCGCAGCAGATGAGTTATCACACTCCCAATCCTTGTTGGCACCTGCTGTTGTCAGATTTGTTAATTATTTTCCAGCTTAACGATTGTGTAGTGTTATTTCTTTATGGCTTCAATTTGCATTTCCTTGACTACCGTGGAGTTAGAGGTTAGGCATCTGTTCCTATGTTTATTGATCGCTTCTACTTTTTTATTCTGTAAATTCCTGCCCATAGACTTCTTCTGTTTTTCTACTGCCTATTTACCTTTTCTTGTGGATTTTAAAGAAATCTTTATATATTTTAGATATGCCTCCTTTGTTACATGGATGTGTTGCAAAGACTGTCTTTCACTCTGTGGTTTATAACTTTTTGTGGTGCCTTTTGAAGCACATACACACTTAATGTTAATATGTCCTAACTTATTTATAAGTTTGTGCATTAGGTGACTCGATTACAATATCTGTGTGTGTGTGTGTGTGTGTGTATCTCACACGTGCTAGACAAGCACTCTACTGTGAACCGACAATCATCTTCCTCCCAACGTCTCCTAAAAGTTTCAAACCTTTGTTGCAAATCAGATCTTACAGCCACTTGAATTCGATTCTTTGTGCAGGTGTGATGAAGAAACCGTCTCTCCCGTCTGGACCACTGCGGGCTCCTTCGTTGGGCAGCCAGTCCTTTCCCAGTCTTCTGCAGTGTCGGTTTTGTCAGCAGTTCCCCAGCATGTGTCAGTCTGTCTCTGGGCTCTGTCTTCTGTTCCTGCTTTGAGCATTACTGCACTCTCTTAGTTACTGTAACTTGATAATAAGTCTTGATTTCCAGATGAGCATTTATTCTTACTTTTTTGGTGTGCTACCTCTGCTGTTTGTGCATATTTTATAAGTTGTTCATGAGGTCTACAAAAATCTTTACTGAGATTTTGACTTCAACGAAGGCTTTGTAGGTTAGTTTTCATAGATTAAAGCGGATATCTTTATGGTACTGAGTCTTCCTATTGATAGGCATAGAATATATCTCGGTTTATATAGGTGTTTTCTTCATAATCCTTCAATAAAGACTTACATGTTTTCCATGTATATCTAACACTGTTAGTTAGATTTAGTCCTAGATACTTTATTTCTGTATTTCTACAAGATTTCAGCAGCCTCTAGGTGTCACAGTTTTTAAAGATCCTTTATTTAGTGTCTTAATTCTGAATCTTCTCTATCATTGAACAGTTTAAATCAACATGCAAATGGGCTTCTGGGAGGATAGTCTCTAGTCATTTTTCTTGCGATAAAACTGACAAAGTCTTTGGAGAAAGGAAGAAGGCAGGAGGATTTTCTAAAAATACATCTGAAGCTTTTTTTTTAAATGTGGGAAGGATTTATTAAAAATGGAAGGGTAAATTATAAAGAACTCAACTACCCAACTGCCCACATCCATCCTCAGCACGTCCCCTCTCACGCCTGGTCTCCCCAAAAAACACCTGCTCTTCTCAGGTTCTTGTGCAACTTTCTAGAATTAGTGTAGCCTCCAATGATGTGGTATGATTATGCTCCCTCCGTATCTAGCCCATCCGTTTTTGGCACAGATGGAAGCCTAAAAGGCAACTGTTGAATGTTGTATAACTATAACCTCTGTCTATGTTCAAAACTTCTCCATTGTGTCTGATAAAACTCCACACCTGTCAAACAGTAATTCTTCCTTTCTTCCCCCACTCCTGGTAACCTCTCTTCAGCTTTCCATAATCATACAATATTTGCTCTACTGTGTCCAGCTTATTTCATTTGTTTTCAAGGCGTAGCTTTGTTGCAGCATATACCAAAATTTAATTTCTTTTTATGACTGAATAATATTGTCTTATATGTAGAACACATTTTGTTTATCCATTCATCTCTTGATGGCCTGAGGCTATCTCCACTTTTGGCTATCAGGAATAATATTATTATGACAATTGGTATAAAAATATCTACTTGAGTCTCTGGTTTCCAATATTTAGGGGTGGAATTTCTGGGTCATATGGTAGTTCTATGCTAAATCTAACTTTTAATAAAATAAATAGATATCCCAGAGAAAAATAAAAGAGATCAAATATAATAATTTATAAATTAGAAGAGCAATATGATATCTGATACAAAAGAGAGAAAAATAATTATGACTATGTTGCATATAATCCTATAGCAACAAACTTGACAACCTAGGGAAAATGGTCAATTTCCTATACGCACACAAAAGAAATGAGAATTTTTTCCCAATAAGAACATTCCTCACTGTGACTTGGTCATTAGCTGAATTGGTCGCCGAATGAGGAATTTTATGTGGTAGGTACGTTACAAATTCAGAACAAAGAAATGGTCAAAGGAAACTTCAACTTGGTGACTTTGCTTTTATTTGCCTGTCTTACATATAGTACTATAATGTATAATAATATAAAACTACAGTACTGTACCATATAAGACAATCAACAAAAATTACAGTACTTTATAAACAAAGTATATTATACAAAAAAAAAAGATATTGAGGCTCTATAAACAGAGATATTGCTGGGTGTGGTGGCACACGCCTGTAATCCCTGCACTTGGGAGGGTGAGGCAGGATTGCTGTGAGTTTGAGGCCAGCCTGGGGGATCAGATCATAAATCTGAACTGTCATTAAACAGGTAGGTCATTAAATGTGGAATAGCTGTACTAGACATTGAATTCTGGAGTAACCCAACTATATCGTCACTGCCCCCACCCCATTTTTAGATAGGGTCTCATAAAGTTGCCCAACCTGGCCTCCAGCTTCCAATCCTCCTGCCCCAGAGAATTTAAGTAAATCAGTTACTCCAGAAGAGATAGGAAAAGTAAAAGTAATGTGAAAAAGCAATCTTAAATGTGATATATTTACCAAAAACTGATAGTAAATATCTTACTACAACTGTGATCCATTGAATTATTTCCATAAAAGTCAAACCATAAAAGTTCACCATGGTTATCATTACTCAATGTAATTTTTTTTATTCTATTCTATTCTTTGTTTTGTTTTGGACAGGGTCTCACTGTGTAGTTCAGGTTGACCTTGAACTTACAATGTAGCCCAGGCTGGCCTCATACTTGCAGCAGTCCTCCTGCCTCAGCCTCCCAAGTACTGGGATTACAGGCATTCACCACTACGTCCAGCTCCTCAACATTATTTTAAATGCTCAGTTGTTCAAACGGCATAAAAACACTCTACCTCCAGATGATATGACTACATACTGAGAAGAACCCAAAAAAATTCCACTAGAGAAGCAATAAGTAAGCAAATAAATGTCAGGACATTTATTTACAGATTTATTTACATGCTGCAATATGCCAGAAATAAACAGAGTAGTGATAAAAAGAAGCTGGGCAGAGAGCCGGATTCCAGCCAGTGAGGCTGGCCTGGAGACCCGGGAGCTAAGACCAAAGGAGCAGCAGGACGAGTGAGAGGCAAGGACGTCGCAGTCGGAAGGCCACCAGCAGCGGGTGGGGCAGGATGGGGTGGCGGTGTGGACTGTAACTCCGCCAGAAGCTATTGAAGGACTTAAGGCAGATTTATGCTTCCCAAATCTGATTTATGTTTTGTTTTGTTTTGTTCTAGTGCTGGGATTGAACGCACGCTAAGCACGCGCAGCTACACACCCGGTCCTGATTTATGTTTTTCGGAGAACATTTGGTCTGCTTTGCAGAGAAGCAGGCGAGGGAGCTAAGGAAGACCGATCAGAAGCCACTGCTGTGGTCTGGGGCGGGGGCGCGGGAGGGAGCCACTCTGCTGTGACCAGAATGAGTGGGTGGGGAGAGGTGGGGGTGTTAGTTGGCCCTTCAAACATCAAGTAGCATTTTGTTTTAGCTGTGCGTCTTACAAATAGATTGTTGTAAACTTTTTACTATTTTTTTTTCAAAAGAGGGGAATTTAATCCATCTGCACTAACTATAACCTCTTCTCTCCCTTCCCTGGCCCACTGTGTGCGTGCGTGTGCACGTGTGTGCGTGCGCGAGCGCACGCATCTTTCTTTGGGGATCACATCCAGGGCCTCAGGCACGCTAAGCGCGACCTCCACCACAGAGCTCCGTCGTCAGTGCTCAGATGTATGTTTCGTCCTTTTTTTCTTTTCTGTTTTCTTATTACCATTTCTTATTACCTTTCTCTTTGTCTTTCTGTCTTGATTTTTGAAGGCATGACCGAGTTTTTGTGGTTTCTTTCTTTCTTTTTTAATCTCTCATGATTTGGAAGTTTAACATCACATTTCAATTTTCCTGGTCTGGTAACTGCAGTCCGGGATTTTAAGACGCATTGTTAGTATTAACCTTAGCCCCTTTCTTTCTTTAGCTTCCTCGTCAGTCTTGGCAATCGCCGCGACTCCTTTTCACTAGGAGCTGGTGGATGAGGAAGCGCTGCGCCTCGGCTGCCAGGGTTCATTTTCCCTCCAGGAGACCGGAGAATAGAGCCGGGGATATAGCTCAGTGGCACAAGCACCTGTCTGGCAAGTGTGAGGTCCTGAGTTCGACTCCCCCGGTACCAAAAAAAAAAGAATGGAGAATGGATGAGGCCCACTTCTGCTTGGCAGAGGGCAGGCCAGAGGGGAGCACCATGAGGCAGGGAGAACCATCCCCACCCCTAGCGAGGGCTGACTCGGACCGGCTCCTGTGGGTCTGCACCCGCCTGGCTCCGCCCAGGCTCCCAGGGCCGCCGGGCTCCCCTCTCCGACCCCCGCCCACACACACACACACAGCGCCCCGTTTCAGCTGCCCGACCTCGGGGAGTTCCGAACTCGCCCACGAGAGGGCAGCGTCGCGCTTCCCAGCACAGACTCGCCCGGAGCGCACGAACTCTCAACCCGCGCGTCCTCCGGCTTGCGCACACCGCGCATGCGCCGGCGGGGTCTGGAGCAGTGCAGACCCGCAGAAACCGGGGCAGGGGTGCGGCGGAGAGCACGCTCTAGTGCGCACGTGCATCCCGGCCCCCAAGCAACTTCCCCTTGTCACATGTGCACATGCGACTTAGAACGACCCAAGGCCGCTCAGGGACCCTCTGAGACTCAGGGACGCCTTAGCACGGGTGGGCCGCGGGGGCTGAGTCTTCGTCCTCGCGTCCCCCACTCTCCAGATGACAGTGATTGCCACGGTCTTCCCTTGCGCCCCGCCAGACCCCCACTCGCCTTCTGTGTCCTAACCTTGCGCGCTCGCTTTCCTCTCCCTCCCCCTCAGTGGGCTCTTGGTGGCTGTTTCTCCTGTTGAGTTTGCACAGCCTTCAAATTCAGCAAGCGGCATCCTTCATTTTTCCTGGGAACGACCCAGCCTCCTGACTTCCACTTGCTCGTCCCTTCTTCGCGCTCGCCCAGGCAGCTTCACCTCTCCGCAGCCTGGCCGAGAATCCCTCTGCCTCCACCTGGCAGCTCTGCGTCCAGCGTTGTCCCCTTCACCCTGAGCACCTTTAACACATCCGTGGTGTCCGTCTAGAGATACTTACTGCTAAAGACTGTAAAAATTAGTGTCAGTGTGTGACAGCTTCCCGGAGCGACTCTGACATCTACGGATCACTACGCGATAGTGATTTGATTACTGATAGCATAGGTTCCTGTGCCCTCTATAACCCCTCCCTCATTACCCTCCGCTCTCCCGTACGTCGGTCTCAGACTCGGAGCTGGCTTCCTCCCTCAGCTTTGCAACAAGGTCAAATCGCTCCTGACTTCAAAACCAGCAAGCACCCAGACCCTGAACGCTTCTGTAAAGAAAGCCACCAGCTCCCACAAGCGCGTGCGGACCTCGGCTATCACAGAGGAGAGCTCAGAGGGACGGAGCTCTGGTTTAATCCATCGCTGGTCCCTGCAGAGTCCTGTTTCCCGGAGGGATCTCCACTTTGCTGTCTTAATTTGTTGGATAAGCTTAGTCAGTTCTGGAAATGCGTTTAGCCATTTTCTCTTCAAATTTTGCCTCCACCCCATTCTGTCTCTTCTGGAACGCTAATTAACACACACGGTCATTTCTTCCTGTTGCCTTCTGCACCACGTGCCTTCTCAGCTTTATTCTCTATCCAGGGGTTTCCTCGTGGATGCTTTCTTCTGACCCATCTTCCGTTCATTGGGAAGTACTGTTTGGCTTTTTAATTAGATTGTTGTACTTCTTCCGGCTCTGTAATATCTGATTCTTTTTTAAGATCTTCAATGTGCCTTTCAAAATGTTCATGTCCTGCCTTAAAATTTTAAATTCGGCTTCTCTATCCCTGGACACAGGAAGCACTGTTCATTACAGGTCGACCCCATCGGATGGTTCCAGTGTCCGCGTACCCCATGGGCACATCTCTGTGGCCTGCAGCTTCTGCTGATTCTGCCTCATTTCTTCTGTCTTGTGTGTCACTGTGCTGTCTGCACATTCTATTTACAATGATTATTTTGAGAACCAATGTGAGACTTAGGATCTTTTATCCAGAATCTTTTTTTCCTTCTCCCTACACCTGAGGGCATTACCAGGCCAAGAATAGGGCTCAAGAATATTTTATAAAACCTCAGAACCAGTGCTCACCTCATTTCCAGATGTGGCCCTTTAGGGTCCCTGCCCCGAACAGAGAGTGGCCCTGTGCTAGGTTTCCACTTTGGTGGACCGTGAACAAACCTGTCTTTCAACTCTAGGAGTATCAGGGACCTGGCCTAGATCCCCAATCTTCCGAACGAGTGTACAGCGAGGGCTTAAATAAATGAGACAAGTTGTATGATTTTAGGGCTCCAGGAGGATCAAAGCACCTGCAGAGTTCTTGACTCTGCGGCTATCATGAGGGCTAAGACAAAGAGTTTCTCTGGATCACCCGTATATATTTTCAAATAGACAAAGAGAGGGGATACTGAGGGAGGTGCTGAGGGTGGTGCCGGAACTGAGCAGGACTTGGGAGTCACTTCAAGGACATCTCCAAGTAGGAAAGAATGCCAGGAATGGAGAACTATATTATCTCCAAAATGGCCTTTGTGATGGGACTGTGATGCCCTGCAGAGTAAGATGCCTGCAGGACAGTCTCTATTAACATAATTGATTATGGAGCCAATAATGTCCTCAGCTGCGACCTTTTTTTACCTTGCCTTTTGAGGTATCTCTGACCTCATTGGCCACTACAGGCCTCGGTCAGGACCAGTGATTCATAGAATTTCCTTACTATGAATCAGCTCCCATCGCCAGGCAAGGGGCTTAGGCCTAGGACAGGCTCGCAGATAAATAAAATGCCAATTAGTAAATTTTAAATCCTGCTCAGAACTGCTTCGTAGCGGTCTCCAACATAGGAGTCACTCAAAGCACCACTCACTTCATATGGTTCGGAGGTTTGGCAGGCAGCCCAGGTAAAAGTGTCAGTGGAGCTGAGCATAGAGGTGCATACCTGTAGCTCCAGTTACTGGGGAGGCTGAGGCAGGAGGATGGCAAGTTCAAGGCCAACCTGGGAAACTTAGTGAGACCTTGTCTCAAAGTAAAATTTTAAAAGGGCTGGGGATGTAGCTCAGCAGTAGAGTGTTTATTTAACATGTGCTAGGTGCTAATTATATCCCCAGGACTAGGGAAAAGGATCAGTTGCATGGGGGACTTGTGACTGTGGTGCCTCAGGGACATTCTGGAAAATGGTTGTGGAACTCAGCCTGCCAGCTGCTAGGATGCGTTCATCTCAGTAAGGACAGATTAGTAGATTAGGCTCTTCCTCTTCTCTGTTCTACTTTCTGAACTCCTCTTTCTGTTCATTTACTTCTGTTTAGGCCTCTGATGAAGTCACTAAGATGTTTTGAGGTCTTCCCTAGCTTTGGTGGTCATCACTAGAAAGACAGCATTTTCTCCCTTCCCCAGGAGCAGGTGGCAGGGGGTCCCCAGTGTCCCCGGTACCCAGTGTCCCCGGTACCACTTCTTTCCTGACTAACCCCAGAGCCTGCCTTTGATTCCTCCACAGCTGAACTTTCAAAGGACTACAGGTCAAGCTCAAGGCAGCCTGAACTTCACAGCGAGACCCTGTCTCAAAAAACCCAAGCATAAAGCAAAATAAAACAAAAACAAGAGGCATCTCTGGTGTGAGCTGTGGATATCCCATGTGGGAATGTGGTGCAGATTTGACCCCAGGACCTCAGGAGTGTGGACACAGTCTTCTGGGAGTAGACCCTGCTGACAGAATCCACTTGCAAAGGGGGAGATTCTTAGAAGGTTCCAGTCTCCAGGGAGCTGGCTTGGACATCCTCCTAGCACAGGGTTTCACCCACTTCCTCTCATGTGGCCAGTCACACCATTCCACCTTATGTAACTGACATCTTTCTGTGCAGTCACATCTTTCCTTTTGCTGTGGTCACTTTGATTTGTTTTATTGGCCTAGGCGAGAAGGGATTTCTGTGTCTCTGGAATATTATTATCCTTGTCCTGCACAGAGTTTTATTTTTATTAAACTACTTGTTCTCCATTCTCTCTACTCTCTACTGTCATTCCCTCCTACCACAGGTAACTTTCATTCTGTTAATGGAAATCTTTATTTATTAATTAATTTATTTTATTTTATTCATTTTTAAAATTTTTTTGAGACAGGGCCTCAATATGCAGTTGAGGCTGGCTTTGAACTCACTGTGTAGCCCAAGCTGGCCTCAAACTCACAGCAATCCTCCTGCCTCAGCCTCCCAAGTACTGTGATTACAGGCAAGTGCCACCACTCCTGGCCTGGAAATATTTATTTAAATGTGTTCTTACAAAATGTATATTATTGATTTATGTGCATATATTTTTAAAATGTATGTGAAAGGCACTGTGTTATATGGTATATCTGGTTTCCTTTTCTCTGTTTCTAGCATCCAACCATATTACTATGTGACATCTAACTGAAGATACCCTCCAACCTAGTGTTACCTGGCTTTCCAACAGTTACCAGTATAAAACGTACAAAATGGTATCTCATGAAAGTGTTAATTTGCATTTCCCAGCCGGGCGTGGTGGCGCACACCTTTAATCCCAGCACTCGGGAGGCTGAGGTAGGCGGAGCGTTGTGAGTTCGAGGCCGGCTTGGGCTACAACGCGAGTGCAAGGCTGGCCTGAGCTACACAGTGCGACCCTGCCTCAAAAAACCAGGGCTGGGAGTTTGGCTCAGCGGCTTATGCGCCTGTCAGGCAGGCGCAAGGTTGTGAGCTCAATCCCCGGTGCCGCAAAAAAAAAAAAAAAAAAAAAAAAAAAAAATTTGCATTTCCCTGAGTATTAGTAATTTTGAGCATATTGTTATATTCCTGCTTCGTGGGTGTCCTGTCTGTGGTTTGCTTGTTCATGTCCTTTGTCCATTTTTCTATCTCAAGTTGCTAGGTCTTCTTATTGAGCAGCAGAAATTCTTTGTAGTCTAGAATGATTTAAATACCTTGTCAGTTTCAGACATTGCAATATCCTCTTTAATTCCACTGTTGCACATTAACCTTCCTGTATTGGCCTTTATAGAATAAAAATCCATCATTTTATGTAAACAAGTTCCTCAAATTAATCATTTTCCTATATGATGTGAACTTCTGAGACTTTAATAATTTCACTCCTATTCCTAGGATGTAATATATTTTCCTCTACTTTTGTCTACCAACAGTGTGGGGTTTTCTTTCACATTTAGCTCTTAACTCCGACTAGAATCTACTTTTGTGTCTTGAGATCTAGTTTTCTGTTCCTCTATTGGCTGAGATCTAGTTTTCTGTTCCTCTATTGGCTGAGATCTAGTTTTCTGTTCCTCTATTGGCTGGGTCTGTTTCCTCACCACTTCCTACTACACAATCCATTCTTCCCCTCAGATTCGGGAGGTGACCTTGGTGTTGTTAAGTTCCCATAGCCTGGTAGGTCAAGCACTGAAAACACAGCAGGTTAGGTTGGCATCTATCTCTGCTCCCTGTACCAAAACTTGGCCCATCCACCCAGGCACCTCACTTACATGTGTACACAGAGGCTGGGCTGAGTGCCTAAAGACCAAGGGGGCCAAAGAAAACCCCAGTCACAGTGCCGGGGCCCCGGCACCCGCTGCACAGCTCGGGTTGAGAAAGACCCCAGAACCCAAGGACTCCAGGGAGGCCACGAGGCCTGGGCCACACATCCAGTCACTGCTGAGTTCCAGAGCAAATGAACAGGTGAAGAATGGGGCCCTTTCCCACTCAAGGAGCAGGAAGGAGGGGCAGGGAAGGGAAGAAGAGAGACAAGCGAACCTAGCTTTACCGGAAGGACCGAGGCTGGGGAGCAGGCAGAGAGGAAGCACCCACCTCCGGCAGGGTCTTTAGCTTCAAACCACTACAAACCATGTCCTCTGGTTTTGGTAATAGTCAGGGCCCAGAGCCATCTGATACTCTGGGGTCCCTGATGAAAACCTCTGTAAGAAGGGAAAGGTGGCAGCAAGGAGAATGCTGGCCACGAAGGAGGAAAACTCAGCACTGCAGGCCACACCCACTTCCCACTCTGAGGGACCAAGGAACTTTGAACTTCTAGGAAACCTGAGACCAGTCCTCTGCTGACACCACCCCAGTCTGGCACAGGTTTATGATTTAGGAAGAAGACTATGGGTGAAGAACTCAGACTTGGCAGAGCTCAAAGACCCTTCTTGGGCACCCCCTCTCCAAACACAGGCAGACATGCATCCGTGGGCAGATGGATTCCACCATCTCCTTCAGCACAGGGGATTCTGCAAAATCCTCAGGCTCTCTGAGTTGGCTGAAATCTTCAAATGCAGACGTGCACATTAGACCATGCTTGGGGGCCAGGCTTATGGTCTCGGTGTCCCAGTGCCATGAGCATAACAACAATGCTAAGTGCTATGGCGTGCACCATCCACCCGCGACAGCTCAGTGCCAAGGTCTGGCCCTCCATGTAAGTGACTGAGCCGTGGGGAGTCTGTTAGTCAGCACCCAGGTGCAGAAGTTACACATGACAATCCTGCTCCTCCATCCCACCTTCTGCGGGCGTCCAGCCTTGGGGGCTGCCATCCTGCCAGTCCCCGCAGCCTCTGGCGCCGTCGATGCCACCAGGTGCCAGGTATCTGTGCCCGCAGGCCCCTGCAGGGAGAGAGAGCTCACATTATTTTCTGTCTTTTGATGATAGCCATTCTAACTGGAGTGAGATGTTATCTCACTGTGGTTTTGATTTCCATTTCCCTGATAACTAGTGATGTTGCACTTGACCTTAACCAAAAGCCCAAGAAGCAATGGTTAGTGATGCTGAACTTTGATTTGATTTTATTTTTTTAGTGTTGGGGATCAAATCCAGGGTCTTCACATGTGCTAAGCCAGAGCTCTACTACTGACCTGTACCCCAGCCCAGAGCATTTTTTCACAGACTTGTTGTCAATTTGCATATTTTCTTTTGAGGGATTTTTATTCAACTCATTTGCCCATTTTTAACTATATTATTTGATGTTTTGCTGTTGAGGGGGTTGACTTCCCTATCTATGAATGGTTTCCAAATATTTCTCGCCATTCTGCACATCGTCTCAATGCTGCCATTCCCTTGGCTGTGAAGAGCTTTAAAGTTGATGTACTCTCATTTGTCAATTTTTGCTTTTGTTGCCTGTGCTTTTGGGGTCCTATCTAAAAAAGTCTCTGATCACACCAATGCCCGAAAGTGTTTCCCATGTTCTCTTCTAGCAGTTTCATAGTAAGAGAGTTTATATTTAAGTCTTTGATCTATTCTGAGTTAATCTGGTTTTTTGTTGTTATTGTTGTTGTTTTGGGGTTTTTGTTTTGTTTTGTTTTTTTGTTTTGGTACTGGGGATCGAGCTCACAACCTCACACCTGCCAGGCACGCACTTAGGGCACTGAGCTAAATCCCCGGCCCTATTTTTTGAGACAGGGTCTCACTATGCAGTTCAGGCTGGCCTTGAACTGACTTTGTAGACCAGGCTGGTCTGGAACTCACAACGATCCTCCTGCCTCAGCCTCCTGAGTGCTGGGATTAAAGGTGTGCACCACTACACCCAGTTTATTTTGAGTTAATTTGTACATGCAGGGAAAAACAGAGGTCTAGTTTCTTTATTCAGTATATGAATATTCAGTTTTCCAAGCACCATTTTATTTATTTTTGCAGTGCTGGGGTTCAAACCCAAGGCCTCCTGCATGCTAGGCAGATGCTCTACCAACTAAGCCACATCCCAGCCCTTTCATCTTTTGATGGGGTACTGGGGGTTGAACCCAGGGCCTTTTCACTGAGCTACCTCCTTGCCCTTAAAGTTTTTTGTTTTTGTTTTTGCTTTTTTTTAAACAAGGGTCCCCTAAGTCCTAAGGAGTCCTGGTGTGCCTAGGCTAGGCTCAAATTTGTGATCCTTCTGATGCAGCCTCCCAAGAAGCTGGGATTACAGGTGTGCACCACCACACCTGGCTCCCTTGACAAAATTTATTGAAGAGTCTGTTCTTTACCAATGTATGTTCTGGTGTCTTGATAAAAATAAAGTCAATTTGGTTGCAAATACATAGGACTCTGGATTCTCTATTTTGTTCTGTTGATTATGTGCCTATTTTTATCCCAGCACTGTGCTGTGTTCCTAGAGTTTTATAGTTTGCTTTGGAGTCAGATAGTGTGATACTTCCAGCTTAGTTCTTTTTGTTCAGGACACCTTTTTTTATTAGAAGTCTTTTGTGATTCCACATGAATTTTAAGAATGTTTTTCTGTGAAGAATACCATTGGTATTTTAATAGAGATTGCATTGAATCTGTACATCACTTTGGGTAGTATGGACATTTTAACAAAATTATTTATTCTAATCCATGAACATGGAATATATTTCCATTTTTTTGTATTCTCTCCAAATTTTTATGAGCATCTTACAGTTTTCATTATAGATATCTTTCATTTTGTTGGTTAAATTTATTCCCAGATTTTGTTTTTGTTTTGGTAGCTCTTAAAAAATGAGATTGCTTTCTTGAGCTTTGGCTAATTCAGTATTAATATGTAGAAACTCTAATGGCTTTTTTTTTTTTTTTTTTTTTTTTTTTTTTTTTTTTTTTTTTTTTTTTTTTTTTTTTTTTTTTTTTTTTTTTTGGTATTTTTTGAGGTGGGGATTCACTATGTAGTTCAGGTTAGTCTTGAGCTCACTTTGTAGCCCAAAATGACTTTGAACTCATAGCAATCCTCCTGCCTCAGCCTCTGGGGTGCTGGTATTACAGGCGTGTGCTACCACACCCAGCAAGAAATTCTAATCTGTTTTTATGTTGATCTTGTATCCTGCAACTCTAATAAATTCATTTATCAGTTCAACAGTTTCTTTAATGAAGTCTTTAGGTATTTTTATACCTAAAATTATGTCATCTGCGAACAGGGACAGTTTAACTTCCTCCTTCCCAGGTCAGATGCCCTTTCTTTCCTTCTCTTGGCTCATTGCTCTGGCTAGGACTTCCTGAAGGACATTTAAGGACAGAAACCGCTAACACTCAATAAGAGAGTTTTGTTCTGGCTTGATGTGCTACCTCATCATCATCCTTATGCATAAAATAAAGTTACCATGCAGACAAATGCCTGTTGTAAGTGGTTTGGTTTGGTTTTCCTGATGGAAGGGGTGGGCTCCATGGAAAGTGGCTGAGTCTGCATTCCGGGTCAGTGCAAAAATGGAGCCAAGGGAGACTCTGCAAAGTGTGTTCGTCAATGAGGAACCACTGAGGCAGATTCAGACACCCCGAGCCAGGTGGGAGGGGAGACACCCAGGCTGGGGCTGTTTAGAAGCCCAGGACGGAGCATCCGACTTCCCCCGGCCTGTGGGACAGGGGCTGAGGCAACTGTGCATCCTTTCACAAGAAGGGTTGACCTCTGCTAAAGTCTGGATTACAAACCAGATAAGCACGTCATTCCACTGGAGAAGATAAAGGTACTAGTCATCCCCCCAGACTTAGGGTCATCCCTGTTGGACACTAACCGGCTGGTTATAACCGTGTGATTTATACCCCAGGAGTCTGATTAGAAGATGGATCAGTGAAGCCGGCTCTGGCCAGGGCTTTCAGGGGGGACCAGAGAGCAAACCCCTGCTGGCAGAGTTTATCCTTCAGCCACCCGCCCTGCAGGACCGCTCCAAGAGGGCACGGAGATGGGTTTCAGAACCAGACCAGGGCATCAGACAGGCAAAATCTTAAAGAAAAATACCATCTTCTTTGATCCCCAGCAGCAACAAAAGTTGCAGCAAGAACACCACCCAGCTGAGCATTCCGGGACGGGGTGGGGGCAGAGACCCAACTCAAATCAGAGCACAGGGACGCCCTCCCCCCAGCAGCTCAGCGGGCGGAAGGTGGCGCTCAACGCAGCTGCGCGGTAGAATCACCTGGGAGACCTCAAGGTGGTGACATACACAGGTAACATGAAATAGAACCCAGTGCCATTACCTGGAGCTACATTCCCTGCCCTTTTCTTATCTTTTATTTTGCTAAATTGCCCAGGTTGAGCCCCTCATCACATTCCCAAGGGAGATTTCACGGCCTAAACACCTTAAATACTATCATACAGCAACACCTGAATTTTCAAGGGGACACATTTAAGACCTACTATGATCTCTCTATCTCTCTCTCTCCCTCCCTCCCTCCCTCCCTCCTTCCCTCTCTCTCTCTCTGTCTTTTTGAAGCAAGGTCTCACTATGCAGATCAGGCTGGCCTTGAACTCACTTTGTAGGTCAGGCTGGTCTCGAACTTGCAAGGATCCTCCTGCCTCAGCCTCCCAAGTGCTAAGATTACAGGCATGCATCACCACACCCAGTAGCATGATCTCTTCTTAGCCAGTATCAGGTTTTATAATGAACCATCATGGGGCACTGCAGGTAGTAATACAGTCAGTAACTTATCTCCACCTTTTTCTGTGTTTTATCATGAACCGGTATTACTATTATTATTATCATTGCTTTGTGTGTGACTAGAGATTAAACCCAGAGTCTCTGCACTGAGCTACATACCCAGTCCTTTATTATTTTTTATTTTGAGACAGGACTTTGGTAAGTCACCAAGTTGCCCAGGTTGGTCATGAACTCAAGATCTTCCTGTCTCAGCTTCCCCAAGTACTGGAATTACAGCATATGCTACTGTGCTCCACTATGAATAGTATTATTTTTGTAATCAGAAACTCTCAGAACTTGAAATCAATCATGCAGTATCTAATATATGGAAAAAAGGCTTGGATATATGAAGACATCAAAATGTAATAGCTTTAGGGAAATTTTTAGTTTGTGTCTTCATATTTTAGTGGTTTTTTTTTTTCAAATATTCTATGTTCATTTTATTTTGTGGTAAAATCACTAACATGAAACACTCTGTAAGATCTCTCATCAGAATTTCTTTGTACACATATATTTATGTATTATTTATATACCTATGTAGGTAATATTGACAATTTTTAAAGACATCAAAAAGCACAAAGACAAGTGAAAAGAGTAATATCGCACCAAAAAGTGCTACTTCAGAATGAACAAGTGTTAGCATTTTGATCTGCTTGTTTCCAGGGTTCCAAAAAAAAAAAAAGTAACATTAAGTTTTTTTCAATCCCACTTCCATACCTCCCTTATTTCATAGAGTAGCCCAAAATCATGATTAAGTATGAAGGTTTGCCTCTATATCTACCTATCTATCTGTCATCATCTATGTGTATCTATAACATCTACCTACCTACCTACCTATCCATCTGATCACTTGTATTTATTGCTAATTCTTCAGAGGCAAGGACCCAAAGGAGTTCTTCCTTGAGCGAGGCACTGGTCATGCCTCAATTAGAGCCCATGCAATTGAAGTTCCTTTGTAATGAAGTCAGTATAGTTAAATTAAAAAGGGGGGGCCTCAAGAACCCTACAAAAATAAAGTTGATGGGAACCATATGTCTGAGTGGCCATGTTCCAATAAACGAGGCAAGTGCACAGATGTTCTGGTCTTAAATTCCTCCTAACTTCTCTTTTGTGCCTAGAGTAGCTAAAGGTAAACAAGACTAGCTTTTTTCAACCTCCCAAGTAAGTGACCAGGGGTCCCTAGTCTCTTCCCATCTCCCAAGTGAGCAATCAGTCACCAGTCACTGGCTGGTTCTCAAAAGGAGGTTTTATCTGCTAATAAGCACTTGTATCTGATAATAATCACTTACACTTGTTGACTGGTGGAGTAATCTTTCAGTCAGTGTGATATTTCAGTCATTGTAAGGCTTTCGTCTCCAGTTGAAGAAGAAAACCTTAGCTTTACCCACAGACAAAGAAATTTTAGGTATCACTCAGAAGAGGCCCAGGAGTGTACCTCCTTCCGGGCAGGGGTTCCTGAAAGTGAAGTTATCATAGACCACCTAACCCAGCTGTTTTCAAAGCTGCCGGTTAGAATCACTGGGAACTTTACAAGCTAATACCAGTGCTCACCCTCCAAAACTCTGATTTAATCAGCGTAGGGCTGAGTTTGGGTCTTTGTGGTTTTAAAACTTCCCCTAAAGACACAAAAGGACAAGCCCTGTGTGACCCAACTTATCTAAGGCGCCTGGAGTATTCTGATTAGTAGAGACAGGAAACAGAATGCTAGTTCCCAGGGGCGTGGAGGAGTGCAGGATGGGGAATTATTGGGTAATGGAGGTCGAGTTTCAGTATGGGAAGATGACACAGTCCTAACGATGGATGGGGGTGATTGTTGCACAACAATACAAGTTTGCTCAATGTCACTGAACTGAACTGAATCCATTTTATGATTAAAATAGCTAACTTCTAAACTGGGTGTGGTGGTACCTGCCCATAATCCCAGAACTCTGGGAAGCTGAGGCAGAAGGATCACAATTCATGACAGACCCTCAAAATAAGAATATGAATAAAAAATTGACAAACTATGAATCAAAAATTGACAGAAGGGAGAAATAGTTCTACGATAATAGTTGGAGACTTCAATACCCTATTCTCAATAGTGAATAGAACAACCAAACAGAAGGAAAGTAAGAAAATAGAAGACTCCACCCAATAAACCAACTAGATCTATCAGACATACGTAGAACACTATCCAAGAAGGACAAGTACACATTTTTCTCAAGTATACGTGGGACATTCTCCAGGGCAGATGATATGTTAGGTCACATTGGTCTCCATGTACTTGAAAAGGATTAATGTTACTCAATATGCCCTCTCCAACCACAATGAAATGAAGTTAGAAACCAATAACAGAAGAAAAACCAGAAGATTCACAGATTTGTGGGAATTAAGTCACACACTCTGAACTGATGGGTCAATGTATTTGTCAACTCAGGCTGCCAAAACCAAACGCCCACAGACTTGACGACTTCAACAACAAATATTTATTTATTTCTCATCTCTCATAATTCTGGAGGCTGCAAAATCCAAAATCAAGAAGCTGCCAGCGTTGGTGGCTGGTGAGGGCCCCCTTTCTGTCTTCTCACTGGGTCCACCCCTTCTGAAAGTGATACTAGTCCCACCATGGGGTCCTACCCTCAAGACCCCATCTAACCTAATGACTTCCCAAGGGCCATGCCCTCCAAATGCATTCATATTAGGGGACGGAGCTCCAACTTCTGAAGCAGGAGGGTAGGACAGAAGCATTTCAATCATAACAGTCCATCCTTGGCCCCTCTACCCCAGTCAGGATAGTTCACATCCTTCTCACGGGAAAATACATCCATTCCATTCCAACTGCCACAAAAGTCCTCATCATTCCAGCATCAGCTCTGAGATCTAAAGTCTCGCTGAAATGTTATCTAAATTAGATTGTGGGTGAGACACAGGCAGCCCAAGGCAACAGTCTTCAATGGCTGTGAACCTGTGAAACCAGATGATGCAATGAGGGACATGGGGTAGACATTCCCACTCCAACACGGAGTAATCGAAAGAGACAACGGATCCCCACACCCCAGTTCAAACCTTAGCCAGGCAAATAGCAGTATCTATTAAGACTAAAGAATCAGCCTCTTGGCCGACCATAGAGTACACTCTTATAATCTCAGCACTCTGGGAGGCTGAGGGAGGAGAATCACAAGTTCGAGACTAATCTGGCAAGACTCTATCTCAAAAAAAAAAAAAAAAAAGGCCTCTTTGCTAGATTCTGTGTCCCTGAGATCCACTAGGGCAAGACTTCTACCCCACGGCTTTCTTGGACAAGAATAGCGCCACCTCCAAATCTCAAGTGTTCACCTCCCCACACTCTGCTCTGTGCCCTATTAAAACTGAGGTGAAGTGAGGTGAGGGCCCCCCCTTCTGAAATCAAGAAGGCAACACTGATGATTTCTGAATCACCTAGGGAAGTCATTCTGTCCTTTCCTTAAAAAAAAAAAAAAAAAAAAAAAAACATGTTTCATTCATACTTCTCAGAAGAAGTAGCTCAGTTATAAACAGAGGAGCTGAGTGAGCCACTCCCTCCCTCCATTCAGCTGTCTCCACCACACCACCCTAATGATTATCCAGGCTTCCATTGTCCTAAAATGCCGCTTCCGGCACAGCTCTTGAAACTCCAGGAGGGGGACAGTGGAGGATGAAGAAAAACAAGAATCAAGATGCAGAAAGCTGAGGTCAGATGGAGCCTCTTCTCCTGGTAGGAGAGAAAGAACCACCCAACGACAACAGCATGTTTATTTATACACTCAGGAGGTTGCTGTCAGCTGAAACCCCTCTGCCTAACAACTTGCTTGCCTGGCTTGCCTTGAGCACCTCTCATTCCTGGAACTGGAACAGCTTGTTCACGCGGCTCAT
The DNA here is from genome assembly GCA_004363535.1 of Dasyprocta punctata. NCBI lineage: Eukaryota > Metazoa > Chordata > Mammalia > Rodentia > Dasyproctidae > Dasyprocta > Dasyprocta punctata. Next base: position 7,335 of record RJWM01026090.1, on the reverse strand, counting down.
CTTGGGCACTCCATATTCTTGGGGTGGTCTAGCTTTAGCCTCACATGTGTGATCAATCTCCAGTTTCGGCTGCTCCCCACACTAACAGAAGTACAAAATAAAATAACAAAAGCCTAGTTGGTCAGGAAATCGCCATGCCCGAGGCAGCAGATCATGGTGTCTGACCTTTTAAATACTGGAAACCTGAGTTATGGACCCCTCTGTTTCCTTTTCCCCTTCCCCATTCCTGCAACTACCATCCTACAGTCTTCAGTAACTGTAGCTACTAACTATGTGAGGTGTACGCTTGGCAATTCTGTCCTGATCATGCACAAGAACCTGGATTATTTGGGGCCCCTTCAACGGTAACATCTGGCAAGCTGGCCAGGAGGACTTTACCAAACTTTTGGAAGACCTCACCAGACAATGCACCAAGGTTTTTTATTGCACAGCAATAAAGAGAACTCACCCGACCTTGAAGCCAACAGCAACCCAGAGACCTTCAGAGACCTCAGCCAAAGTGGGCAACCAGACAACCAAGCCAGCAAGACAGGGAACCCCACTCTGTGCAGAGATCCTCTGTCCTCCCCTTAATAGGGGAGAAGATGGATTCCTGGGAGAAGAGACAGACCATTCACCACGCGGAGAAGACAAGACCGTGGGAAAAAAGGCTTCTGTTCTTAGGGCCCCCATCAGTGAGGCTTACATTCTGTGGTTGATCCATGCAGTGTAGAATATAAAACTGAGTGGAGGAGGAAAAAATGGCTGCTAGCACCGGGGAAAAGATCACCAATAGACCAGGGCTTTGGCGTAGCTACCCCCAGCAGGGGACCAGGACATGTGAACCTGGCCCCCCCAAACTGTTGCTTTTCTCTGTGGTGTACTTGGTAGATTGCTCTGAACTGGAGCAGCCCTTTGTTTAACCCCAAGGGTGTTTGTGCGTCCCTAAGGGTCACTGACTCACGTGGAGTGATTCCTTTCCATAGGTTTTAGCAATTTGCCTTCTCTTTTTCTGTTTTCCTCTGCCTCTCAGGGTTTTTCTTGGTTCTGGATAACTCAAAAATCAGGGTTAAGAGGTACAGTGTCTTCCCACACTGGAAGAGAAAAATTTGTCCCTTTTAAACCTCCCACCACCTCCTCTGTGCAAACCAGCAAGCGGCAGAATCAGCTCTAGTTGATTCATCTCGTCTGGGCCCCAAAGCCACCCAGAACTGTTGCTTTTTGGGGCAGTTTGCTGATATTTGTTTGTTCTGCCTTTTACAGAGTTTTGCTTTCATTGTGATAACTGTAGCTTTAAGTTTGTGCTGCTATCTGAAAGGACATAGTGACTTTGATTTTGAGATTCTGTCACCAAATGTACATGTTTTGTGGCTTGATCTAGTGAACTGAGTTTTCTCAAGGGATGGGTCTAGTTCCCTTTTTAATTGGCTAAGGGACATCCAGCCAGTAATGCATCTCACTTCTGGGCTCTTCAACAGAAGATGAGTTGTGTTTATAGGGGAAACCCAATGGGTCCAAGGAAGTAGTATCAGTGCACACTTAGGTTTAGAGATGCCTAGTCCCAAGAAATTCAGCCCTGCCAGGTGAAACCCCTGGGGGGCTGAAGGCTTAGAAATTCAGCCTAGCCAGGTTAAACCCCTAGGGGACTAAAAAAAGGGAATTTAGGCTACCCAGGTCACAGCCCTGGGGCTGAAAGATTCAGACTAATAGGATAGGCCCTGTCAAGTCCCTGCCAGTAGGGGCTGACCCACAGATGGGCCTACTAGAATCATTTTTACTCCTCCCATTTACAGATGGCAACAACCTTCTCTATTTCTTCTGAGTCCCCACCCAGATGTCTTTTGAACCACTGGAATGAGCTCCACACTGGTTTTGCATTTGTAAAACCAGTCTGATCTCATTTTGATAGGCTGGCAACCTTGGTGGAAGCATATTCCTTAACTTTAATGACACTTCAGAGAGATCATCTTATATTCCTCATCTTATATTCCTCAGTAATAAAAAACGGCCCATGTACCCACTTGGGGAAAATGAGGGGTGGCCACCTACAGGCAACCTGAAATATAATGCCATATTTCAATTATATCTTTACTGTACAGAGCAAGAAAAATAGTCAGAGGTGGCCTATGTTTAAGTCTTTATTTCCTTCAACCAGAAGCCTGGTCTGTACCACAGAATCCAGCATCTCTCAGGAGCTGATGCTGCTGAGGGCTCTCTCCTGCCAGCTCCTCCCCCAGCCTACCCCCTCAGCACCCTGCTCAGTCAGTACCCTAGGAGATACAGGCTATCTTCTGCATCCACTCCATACTAGGTGTCTTAGTTACTTTTCACTCGTTGCTGGAACAAAACACCTGACACCCAAAATTAGGGAAGGAAAGGTTTATTTCTTACAGTTCTTGGAGGTTTCAGCGCATATACAGCTGGTTCCAAGGCAGGGTAGCGTGACACCAGGGCAACACTTTAAGGCAGCAACCAGAGCAAAAAGGGGCAAAAGCAAGCCTCTTTTTCTCCCTTATATTGTACACAGACCACCCGCTACTTCAGGGCAGGTGTAGCATTCACAAATCTCCTTGCCTTCCTTTGCACAGGGTGAGGATATTTACAGAGTAAGAACTCTGGCTCCCTGCTAAGTCTCTCAGTTAAACTTCTGAACTTCTCAAGTTGACACAAAATGTATCAACCATAACACTAGGCCTGGGTCTTGACATCATTTTGATCAGCTGGCAACCTGGGAGGAAGCAAGTCCTATGAGAACTGGATCAAAACAACACATTACCTTTGACCAATGAAAGACTCCCAAGTGATTGTGCACAGACAACAGCAGACACTGCATTTGTGAAACCAGCCTGACCTCATTTTGATAGGCTGGTAACCTTGGTGGAAGCATATTCCTTAACTTTAATGACACTTATTTTACCTATAAACCAACTTAAATTGTAGACACAAACATTTTAACCTGTATAAACTGTTTTTCATGGAAATCCCCCCCTCAAAAAAAAGGCAAACAGGAAAAAAATTGTTTAGCCTAAATAAAACAGCTGTAGGTGTTGCAACCAGTCATTAGCACAAATTGAACAGACAAACAAGTACACATGAGACAACTGTTTATAAACCAGAGTGATCTCAGATGTATTTGGCCATGACGGCCTTTTTATCAATCAGGCACAACTATTATCTTAGTAAGTGTAGTTAACAAGACAGTGGTGAGACCATTCACACAATTTACACAAAAGGAGCACACTGTTTTCCTTATTTGGTTTACCAGAGTGGTTGGTGTTTTCTTTTCTGAAAAGAAACTTGAGGTCATCTATTGGTTTACAAGTGTACGAAGTTTGTCATCCTTCTTTGTCTTCTGGTGTCTCAGGGAGTTTAGGCTTTATCCTGGAGAGTTGACTCTCACTAGCTCTTTCTGTATCTTAATGGGGAAAAAAGTGTTTAATAGGGTTGTGAGGTCTTGAATTAGGCAGCATTTTCCTGAGGGCTTGGAGACTGAAGTTAAAAAGGTAACTGGGCTTAAAAGATAGCCAATATTTTGGCCCTGGCCCTCCAAGGTCAACAGGGACCTAGGATATGAAGGAACCTCGCTACAGAATCCTATATTTTGGTGAGTCACCCAACCTCCTGAACAAGGAGACTGTTGGGTTCCAGAGGCCAGGAGTCAACCAATGCACAGTGTGCCAAAAAGGAAGGTCATCAAGCAGGGAAAACTCTTCTGTGCTTTCTCAGGAAGAGACTTAACTGACCTAAGTAGAACACAAGAAGTAAATTTTGGTTGACACAGGTCTCACTTTAACCTGGTTTTAAACACCCAGCAGGAGAATATAATCAAAGACATATAAAAATAATAGCAATACAGACCAAATGTAAAAAGGGGCTGCAATCATTGCCCTCTGCTGACAGTTTCTAGCTGCATCTCTAAATAGGTTTAAGAGGTAGCTGGTTACAAGTGCTATTCCCATCCCTTAGCAACTGTGTCTGATGTGGCTCCTTCCCCAATCTGCTTTTCCATTTTAGTTTTCATGCTTTAGTCATAGGTGCTTAATCTCTTGATAAAGCTTGTTTATTCTTACTGGGGACTGCAAAACCCCACGTGATCATACAGATGAAATCCATAAAAAGGTGCCAGACAAGATTCCTGTTTGAAGTTGTAGCATGACATCTTTTGGGGCTTTTCTGTTTCTTTTGGGCTCATCCTGGATTATTCAAAAACTAACTCTAGTAGAGATAATAAACAGTAACTACCTACATGACACCTTTAAGCTAATCACATCCTTCTTATATCATCAACAGCCACTTAAGAACTTGACAGACAGCATAGATGAACCTACCTAGAGTATGGCCTATTTGACAGATGGTCTAAACAAAATTGCCCAGAGTATTACCTTCCTTCAAGACCAGGTAGCCTCACTAGGAGGGGTGGCCGTAAAACACTGGAGGGGACTAGATCTCCTAACAGTTGAAACAAAGGGGTTACATTTGTTCCTAAATAAAAAAAATCTATCAAACTATTGATGGTGACCATAATTTGAAATCAGAACATGCTTCCCCATTCACGGTTCATCAACAAATCTTTGGAGGAAGGACTCAGGTCCCTTGAACTCCTAGATCAGTCAGGGTGAGAGTTCTTGGCCTCTGCATAGGTAGGGCCAATGCCCCTATTCAGCCAGAAGTAGCGGTAGAAGACAGAACCTCTACCTTCAATTCCCCTCAAGGATCTCCTGGACCAGGGCTGGGAGGTGGGGTGCAGGGGATCCAAACAAAGTAGCTGAGTGAGCCACTTCCTTATCTCAAATCAACTGGAAACACCACCCTCCACCGTCCCAAAAGAGGTAAAAAATAAAATAACGGAAGCCTAGGTGGGAAAATTCATATGATGAATATTATCATTATGTACATCTAAAATGTACCAATTAAATTCAAATTTTAAAAAAGCCTAGGAGGTCACCATGCCTGAGGCCACTGATTGCCATATCTGACCCTTTAAACACTGAAAGCCTGAGTTGTACAGTCCGCTTTTTCTTTTTTTCTTTCCTCATTACTGCTGCTGCTGTCCCAGGGTCTTTAGGGAATGTAGCCATGGGTAATGCACTATGAGGTGCACACGTGGCAATTCTTTCCTTGTCTCATACAGAACCTGGAGTATTTTGGGCCCATTCAACTGTAACAGACGTACAAAGGGCCATTAAGCACATGAGAAAAATATTCAACATCACCAGCCATTACAAAAATATAAATTTTCTTTTTCGGCACCGGGGATTGAACTCACAACCTCGCACCTGCCAGACAGGTGCTTGAGCCACTGAGCCAAACTCCCAGCCCTGGTTTTTTGAGGCAGGGTCACACTATGTAGCTCAGGCCGGCCTTGCGCTTGCGTTGTAGCCCAACCCGGCCTCGAACTCACAACGCTCCGCCTACCTCAGCTTCCCGAGTGCTGGGATTAAAGGCGTGCGCCACCACGCCCGGCTACAAAAATATAAATTAAAGTGACACTGAGATTCCATCTTGCTCCAGAAAATAATGACTATCTATCTTGGTTACTTTTTCCTTGTTGCTGAGACAAAACACCTGACACCCAAAACTAGGGAAGGAAAGGTTTATTTAGCTTACAGTTTTTGGAGGTTTCAGTCCACAATCAGCTGGCTCCAAGGCAGGGTGGCATGGCACTGGGGCAACACTTCAAGGCAGCAGCCAAGCAAAAGCAGCCAGAATAAAAGGGGGGCAAGAGCAAGCCTCTTCTCCTCCTTTATATAGTACACAGGACCCCCCCACACACACACCCAGGGTGGGTGTAGCATCCACAAACATCCTTGCCTTCCTTTGCACAGGATGAGGATGTTTACAAAGTAAGACCCCTGGCTCCCTCCTGAGTCTCCCAGTTAAACTTCTGACCTTCTCAAATTGTAACAACGACCAGGTAACTGTGCTCTACACCCCAGGATGTAGAGCTGCTGAGTTACTTAATTAAGCTACTAGACTTCTCAAGTTGACACAATGTATAAACCATAGCACCATCATCAAGAAATCAAATAATAGCAAATGTTGGCAAGACTAAAGGGACTAAGGAATCCTTTTATGTTGTGGGTGGGAATATGAACTAGTACAACCAATATGAAATCAGAACAGATATTCCTTTAAAAATTAAAAATAGAAATTTCATTTGTTAAAATAAATAAATAAATAAATAAATTTCACTTGGCACCAATACTCCGCTTCTAGATATCTTCCAGAAAGAGTTGAAGACATCATTTATGGTGACACACACATGTTTACAGCAGCGTAACTCATAATAGCTAACTCTTGGAAGTGGCCTATATGTCTATCAACAATGGATAAGGAAAATATGGTATTTTCACACAATGGAATACTACTCTGCCATAAACAAGGATAAACTTCAGTCTTTTGTAAGAAAAGTGGCACCTTGAGACCTGTGAAGCCGAAGTCCCTTGCCCATAATCACATGACCTGCAGGGGTAGGAGCTGAATTTCAATCACTCTACTGCAAACTCCGGACTTTTAAGAATGGGACCTGGGCCCACACCCTGGCTCTACCGGGACAACAGCCAGCTGAGTAAATTCCTACATGTTCTGTGCGCCAAGCTGCGTCTTCATTTCACCTGTGAAATTCATGTAATGACTCCTCCCACACAGAGCTGGTGAGGAATTGAACTTAGAGAATCCTGTGTGATGTCCCTGGGAGCAGATGGTCTACCTGAGAGTTGGCCCTCTGTCCCTCTCTGCCCTTCTCTCTCCCCGCGCAGAGGAGAAGTGAGGAGCCAGGCAGATACCTGAGGGAGGCGCCCAGGGAACCCCGAGGACATCGCCCTCCTCACCACCTTCTTCCGCAGGCGCCTGGGCGCGATGGCCCCAGGGACCAGGTGTGACACGCGCCCCACCGAATCCAGCAGGGAAGGGAGCCTGTGTTGGCCGTGATGCAGACAAAGAGCCACAGAGAGAAGAATCCACCGTGAAGCTGCTGCACTCACCCCACTGCCCACGCAGCCAGAAACGCTCTCCTTGGAGGACAGAAAGTTTCAGGAAGCACAGAGAGGTTGACAGGGTGACAGATAAGACAGCTGCCCACTGCTGCTTGAAAATGCCAGTGGCACCTGTAAATAAGCACACAGAGCATGGACAGTCAGCTGTGTCCATGGGCGAGGGATCCCTTAGAGGAGGGGAGGGAGGGTGAGGAAGAAGGGCTGGGGTCTGACCCCTCACTCTGGCCGGTTTAAGGTGGGGGACTGTGGATCTTCAAGGAAGCCAAATGTGTCCCCTCAGGCAGCTGGAGCCAGGCCAGCCCTGCTTCCCTCCCTGGAGGAGCAGGAACCGACTCAGGCAGAGGCCAGCACCCTTCCTTCT
>RJWM01026089.1:0-28533 GCA_004363535.1 Dasyprocta punctata | reverse complement strand
CTTGATTGCTAACTTCCATGCCCCAGGCTGAGAACTGCTTTCTGGCTCAGATCTGTTTTTCCTTCACACAATACCTACCCTACAGCTCTGTGTGTCCTGCTCCTCTCAGTCCCTAAGTGCTGCCTGCTAACTTGTCTTCTTGGCCTGGTTGCCCCAACTCTAGCACAAGGCTACATCTGCAAGAGAGGGAGAAGTGACCCTGCAAAATTCTCGGAGGGTTTTGGTCCAAGAGGTCAAATAAGAGAAAGTGTACTTAGTCAATTTCTGATCTGTATCTTCTAAGTACGTGTGAGGATATGGTAACTGGTAATGATTTACATCAACACATTTTCATCTGAATTCCAGAACATGTTCTGAGTGGTACTCTATCAATTCTCTAAGCAGCTTCTAACATAGGTAGGAAGATGAACATGTTTTCTATGATCCATAAACAATATGGATGCATTTAATAAACCCAATTTTATTGAAATGATGATGATGATTCCGCAGCCTTAGGAAAGTCAGGAAATGAATTCACACTGGAGCAAGTAGTATGCAAATGCAAGAACGTCAATGTCAATGTATTGCTCCTTTCTAGTGTCTCTAAAATATTAAATATATATGAAACAACTTACGGTTTTATAGAAAATGTCTTCCTTATATTTAAAAACACATTTATTATTTTTATGTACAAAAGCACTACATCTGTCAGTTTAAATTGTACCTGAAATATAGAGGAAAATTTGAAAGTCACTCTCTTTCTCATTCCCCAGAAGTAGTAACTATTAAGTGTGTGTACGCTTGCAAACATGTTTTGTACATATACACTTATAAAATATATTTTCAACTTTATCACATAGTATTACTAGTTGTGAGGTCAAATGTAAAATATATACATCTAATTCAAACTTTTTAATTGCTATGTACTTTTTGAAGCTTAAAAGGTTTCTAACCTTTTCTCTCATTGATGATCGTTTTTATGGTTTCAATTATTTTTTTATTGCAAACAATGCAGCAGTAAATATTCTTGTGAGCAGAAGTGCTCCAATCTCTATTCTTGCAGCATGGCTTGCAATAAAGAAGATTTGTTAGACCTCTTTTTGGAGAAGGTAAGTCAGTCTTTAAATTCCTAAGGAAAGAATTGCTTTTTAAAAGATAATTTCATGTATTACTTATTGTTGCATCGGCACTTTAGTTAATCTTTTCTTATGATTCATAGGCAGGCACATTGGCTTAGTGGTTCTTCTAGAATGCCGGATTGAGTCATACATCTGCTAGAGAGTGGCAGGTGTTCCTAGTGTGGTAGAGCCCGGCTGTGACAAGCAGCCTAGACCGGCAGTTCTAGCTGCACCCAGAAAGCCTCAGCATTTTCCCCGGAAGCTCAGCCTGGGCATGTTCTCAAGATGAGACAGAGGCCAATGAGAGGAAGTGGAAACATGCAAATGGTTCTTCAAGTCTCTTTTGTCAAGTTTGCTTCTGTTTCTATTGGCCAAATCAAGCTTCGTGGCCTATTCCAGAGTATATGTGGGGCACTGTAATAGCATAGGTGTGAAAAATCGGGATCATTTTTGCAGTTAATTTCCATACACTTCGTTAAAGTTTATGAATATTACCAAATGACCTCCCCTTCCCCCAGGATTTAGCTAATAGTCACAGTTACAATGGTATATAAGAGGTTTCTGGCAACAAATTCACTCTCCTTGTGTGAAAAGTTAGGAATGTAGCACAATTTTACTTCTGTGACCTTTCTTCCTTCCTTCTGATTTTGTTATTATGTTCTAGGACTACTGACCAAGCTTTTATACTTACTGTTGTTTCTATTATACAGTTTTTCTTAAAGATGTATAACATTTTCATAACTTTAATTAAGCAACTTTAGTAGTTCTTCTTTGCCTGGGACATAATTAGAAGGCAGTTAATATTTACTTTGCTATACTTTTCATAAAGCAACCTCCACATTCCTCAGGTCAATATATTGAACTACATCTTAGATTAATTTTGTTGTCAGGTAAGTAGTCAAAACGTATCTATGGGTGCTGTGTTTCCTAACATCATTCATGTCTACTGATTCCTTTGTATGGTTTTTGTACACCAGTGGGCTATGAATAAAATTACTGGATCTCTAATTTGTTTTGTTTTATCTGCTATCTTCTGAAATTGAATGTTTCTATGGAGAACTTTGACATAGTTAGTCCTGTTTCTCATTCATTCATTTAACAATATTTATTTAGCTCCTCCTAAGTGGCAGGCACTATTCCAAGTACAGACAACACTGCAGTATATAACACACAAATACTCTTACTCTCCCGGAGTGTAAATTTTGGAGGGAGGACATTACCCAATAGACAACAAAAAAAGTAAATAATTATCTACATAGTGTATATAAATCAGTAAATACAAGGAAAAAAGGAGACCCAGAGTGTGAGTTAATTTTAGATGGGGTAGTCAGGAAACAGTCCACGAGAAGGTAGCATTTGAAGGAGATGGGTGGGCAACCTTTGTCAATATTTGGGAGAGAAGCATTTCAAGGAGGGTAAGCATCAAGTACAAAGGCCCTCAGGTGAGAGCAAGTTGGTCATACTTGAGGCATGCAAAGAGGCCAGCCAAGCTGAAGCAAAGTGAATGAAATGAAATGAATAGTAGGCTAAGTTCAGGTTGCTAAGTGAGGGTGAGATCAAGGCCTTGTAGGTCTCAGTGAGATCTTTTTTTCTATATTATACTGAGATGATTTTAATAGAAAACTCATAAGGTCTGACTTACAAATATTTCAATCACCTATAGGTGAGTTTTTGTTTGTCTCTCATAGATACATAATGAAAAAATTTCAGTTTCTTCATTTTAGCAGTGTGTAAACTTTCTCAGTATAAGCACTTTAGTAATGTGACTGTATTTGTATTTCTCATAATATGAATTCTTTTGATTCACAATTTTGGATCTTTCTTCAGTTTGGGAAAGTTTTCTTCTATAATATCTGTTTACGACTCTTCTGCTTTATTGTAGTATTTCATATTTCAGGGCTGCTATTCATCTGTTTGTTGAATTGTAATTGTTTGCCTCCCTGTTTTCACTTTTGATTACTTTCCTGTCTGCTTCCCATGTATTTGGTATGATTTTCTCAAAATTCCTCCCATAGCAGTTATTTTCTTTAAATTTCATTCCTTCTTATCTCAGATTTATGTATACTTTCTTTAAAGCTATCTGTGGTCAACTTTTTTCTTCATGCTGCTTCTAAATTATTATTCTATTATCTCTTCTATAATCTCGTACTTCAGGATAATTTCCCTTGTTTTTGGTTGGAGTGTAAAATCTAAAATTTTCTATGATTTCTTGGAGTGTGCTTTATTCTACAATACATTTTTCCTTTCCTTTCCTTTCTTTAGTATTTTATATTCCTTTAAAATTTTTTTTCTTGCTCTAATATATTTTCATTATTGACGAACCATTTATTTTCAGGCTTTTCACTTTTGAAAGGGGGCAGTTCTATCTACTCATTGCCTCCAGAAGTCTGGTGGATTCTACTTTGCTGTTTTGTGATTTTATCTGTAAGCTCTTTTTCACTGGTAAAAATGTAAGGTTGGAGCAAGCTGTCATCTGTTCCTGAAGATAAGAGGAGAGGGGTGTTACCGAGAGGAGACTTACTGTAAGGGACCTCAGCTGTGTTTCTCCTTTCTTTTTCCATTGTTTTATTATTAAGAGTCATCCCTGGGAAGCTTTCTACTCTGGTGAGAATACCCGTGCATTTCAGGTGTTTTTTCTACCTCAGGACAAGTTGAGTATTTGGAAATACTTCTGCCTCCTAGGAGATACCTTTTAATCTGTAGCAAGGGAGAGGAAAGAATTCAAAAGAATATCTCATATTCAATGCTCCTGCAATTCACATTTTGTTGGCCTGAATTTAGTCCAAGCTGAGAATATTAGTAAACGATTTCTGAATTTACTTTTCACTTTTTTCTCTATGTTGCTGTCTTTCTCCAGGAGGAAGGAGAGGTGCTCATGTTCTGGAAGTTCATTTTCTGTACTAGTTGTTCTTTTCTGGATGAGACTTTTAAAGGATTGTTTAAGTTTCTTTTACTTTGTTTAACAGTGATAATGTATTTGTTCTTTGTTCATTTTTTTTCCTGGATGATAGTGATTACAAATCTATTTGTCATCTTTTGTCATAAGTTCCTGTACATTGTAACCCAATATGATCTCATCTTTTCTTAACTAATTGTATCTACAAAGACTTTTTTCCAGATAAGGTCATATTATGAGGTTTTTTTTGTAGGTATAGAAATTTTTGGGATACTATTTCATATAGTACAGTAGATTATGTAGCAGTTAGTGTGTAGAGAATGAAACTCTTAGGATTAGCATGTGATTGTGGGCCTTTAAGTAGTGTGCTAGAAAAGGAAAATTGTCAGTCAGTGTTTGCCCTACATGCAGAACCAGCTACTTAATGGACCCTAAATTTTGACTCTGGGGTACTATGTGGGACATATAGGATACAGTTAATGATCAGTAGCCAGTGAAGGAAGTATCAAGAGAGGAACTATAGGAGAGAAAAAAAACTCTTCAGCCTCAATAATACGTTTGTTTCCTAGAGTATAAAGTTGAAAGGTTAAATCTGGACCCAGATACAAATCTAGAGTGAATGCTGCTCTGTAGTTTGTGGACAGGAAAGACGAATTGGCTGGATATTGGATTGAATAATGCCTTTGCAAGTATGTCTGGTCAAAGCAGGTTCTTTCCATCCATGGCCCCAGCTCAAGAACCATGTTTGTATTTCTTCTCTCAGAGGAAGCCTAGTGCTTAACTCGCAAAAGTGGGGAGGGGAGCAATGAAGTGAGAGCGAAATCTCAATGGGGAGGGGAAGGAGGCACCAGCACTCAACGCTCACTCTTCAGAAAAGTGGGCATTTGTGATCAGTACCTCAGTCACCACCTCTCATGCTGACTTCCTCTAAGCACCAGTGGTACTGTGGAAAATGAGACAGGATCCTCAGAATCGGTGCTGAGAGCTCTTTTCAAAGCTCTAGAGCTCCTAAGAAAGCTCTACTTCATAAGAGAAAAACAATTTAAATTTTTACTCAACTACTTCATTTACATAAGTTTTTATATCTGAAAGATAAAGTACGTATTGTAGGCTAGTTAACAGTGAGGACTTCATAATCACTTATCTCTCAGAAACCCTCCAATTTCGGCATTAGAAAATGTAATCATTATGTACTACAAACGTGTACTAATAAAAATAAAAACTAAAATATTCCAAATCACACACATGCACAAAGAAACTACTTCCTATCTTTGAATTGCCTTTTTTATTTGCCTGAGACTTGACCATAAAGATGCTTTATAAAACTAATAAAGCACAAAATTATGCTAATACACCAAATGGGCTATTTCTGCAAATTGAGGCAGAGAAATCTGTTTCTCCGCTAAGCTCTACTAGGTATAGGAACTACCTCCTTCTTTGCATTATAAGCAGAAAGAAACATTAAATTCAGTCAAGTGCTTTTGATTATCAAAGAAATGGGGTTTTTTAGTGAGTGTAGGAGAAATGTTAAATCTGCTCTCTGACTGACTTGCTGCAGGTAGATAGCAGTGGTCTTGAATAAATGGTTTGGCAGCAACAGAGAGTGTTGTCTTGTGTAGATGGGAACTTCACCTAATGTGAAAATTTGCTACTTACCAATTTTTTGGCAAATGTTATCTTGCCATTGTCACTTTTTATACTATTCAGTGATTCTTGTTCCTATGTGTCCTTCCTCGTTTACTGCTTAAGTGAATATTTACAAGGTGCAGAGCACCAATTTGACTCAAACTAGCACAACTCCAAAATAGGCAGCTTGAATATTATTCTTCCAAATTTTGAACATCTAATGGTTTAGAAGCATGCTAAAATGTACAATCCCTTATAGACGAGACTTTCCTAATTAATTAGCTTCACAGTCTCCAAACAGAGGTCTGCTTGTTATTCTTATGTAATTAGAAGATCTCTTTAGTTGTATGGACAGTGGGAGAAAGAAGAGTTCCAACTTACCCCAAAGATCACATCTCCTAGGCATCACAAATGAACTTGAGCCTAGGTAGAGGGGGTAAGCATGGGGCATCCTAGAAATACACTGTTACTGCAAAGATAATACAGTATGCAGTCTCTGCTGAGGTAAAGAAGAACAAGTCCCAACTTCATTTTTACCTGTTTATTTCTTCAAGCTTTGATACAGCGTCAGATGCTTAGACAATAGATAATAGCGGTTACTGGAAACTTATAAAATACTGAGACTCTTGTTTAAATAATAATATAATAATAAACCTCAGAAAGTACTACAAACCTTTCTTTAGTGTTCATTTGGCTTCTGGAATAATACTGAGTATGACGCTCAATACTCAATCAGTGACTGGATTTCTGACTGCTACACTGAAAAAACTCATGACTACTACACTGTCCAAAGTCCTTGGGTCTGAATACTCATTGAGAAAAAGGGGGAATAAAGAGTGAAAATATTTTGAGTTAAAACAAGGGCTATGTCTTGGTTACTTAACGCTCATTGACGAGACAAAATACCTGATGCCCAAAATGAAGGAAGGAAAGGCTTATTTCTTACAGTTCTTGGAGGTTTCAGTCCATACTCAGTTGGCTCCAAGGAAGTGTGGTATGGCAGGGCAGCCATTCATGGCTGCTGTAAACAGCAAGGTCAACCAGCAAGAGAGAGCAAGGGAGAGACACGCATTCCTCCGACCCTTACACTGTATGTTGGCTCCACCCCTGGTCAGATGCAACACTCACATCACCAATCCCAGCACCAGATAACAAACCAATCACAAATGCCAGACTCAGCCCTGTCCATGCCACGATTATATGAGACTTTGGGGGGACACAGAATCAAACCCATACAGGCTACATATTAGAGGAACTAATTTGGACATTCTTACAACTTTACTTAAAAACATTATAAAATTCTAAACTGTTGAAGACTTTCAGTTAGTCTTACGGATGCAAATTACTACAACCTATGTTACTCTATTGATCGTCAGGGTACTTGAGTTTCCTGGATGGTGCCTTTCTTTTCTCCAGGGGCCTAATCACCCTTTGGATGTTGAGCTCATAGATGAAAAACCTGTCCTTGCCAGGTGAGAACTCCATTCTAGGGTCCAGGTCCTCATCTCTTTGGGTCATTTACAGGCCCTGAAGACTATAGGGACATGGGATGGGAAAATGCAGGGACACAATAACAGGGAATTTGAGTATTGGGTTTGTTCAGCTGTGTAACAGCTTTCGTGTGCTTGTTCCTCACAACATTGTTTTAGTTTTCCTCCTTTACTTATCTAAAATTCTCAGTTTACTGGCTGATTCAGAGACTATGCCTACATTACCTACTCCTTATTGGATATTTTGAACAAATACTTGAATATCAATGCACAATGATATTACATTCCAAACAAAGGCAAATCTAGGGTTTATATTATTGTTGGAAGACTTGTGAATGAGTAAGTTCAAGTCAAATGTGGCCCAGCTTAGAAGCAGAAAGAACATACTTCATACTACTAAGTCACTGGAAAGTCAGTTGTGATTATAATCTTGTTTAGCCTTTGTCTTGCCTCCTGAAATTTCAAAATGCAGTAACATTTTAGCTAATGCATTATAAAGTGCACTCGAATAATTCAATGCGTTTCACATGGACTAAAATCTGAAAGAAGATGGAGGAACCACATGGTGAAATGATTGGCTGTCTGGGAGTGAGAGAAGCATGCGGTGCTGTTGTTTTCACAGCAGAAAGGGGATGAGAGCTCGTACTTGTCTAGCCCTTCTCCACTCCAGGCTCATGCTGCATGCTTCAAGTAGAGTAGTGGATTTAGCACTTAGGACAACCCTTTTAAGTGTTAAATTGGCATTAGTATGAGGTGGAAACAAGTGAAATCGTAGTTTTTATAGGTTAAAAAGATTTCACATCAGCAATTTCAAATGTTTAAATATAATTTCTTTTTATGAAGAATAAACTCAAATATGGCAGGGGGAGGGGAAATTTTCCAAATAATACAGATTGACACTCAGGTTTTATGACTCTTAAATTCCTTCTTATCCATTGTACTTGGTTACCTTGCAAAGAGGTGGTGTCGCTACCCCACCATGGGTGCTGGAGAAGTCACTGAATGTGTCTGTGTGGTGATTCGCATCCCCCAGCGATCTGTTAATATCTGCTCACCTACAGCTTGAAAGGTTGTAACTAAGATCACATGAACTTCTATGTAAAACTTTTTGGGGGACCATGTCTTGGAAATGTATTCACATAGTTCTATTTTTCAGTCTAGGGATGCAGCCAAAAGGTATAACATCTACCAAGATGGAAAATTTGCAACTTTCCTTGATAGAAAATATAACTTTATAGTTTCTCCTTAAAAATCTCTTAAATATTTTATAATCAAAAGCATTTATCTTTTACTGTTTAGAAGTATTTTGTCTTTAGTGGCTGAAAAGATTAAAACTGTGTAAATATTACTCTCTGGATTCTTACAGGTAGTTAAGTATGTTTATTAAAAAAAAAGAGGACACCTAATGGAATGCTCAGGAAAATTTACTGATAAATTTGTGGTGTCTGCGATGCATAATAAATACTCAACAAGTACTAAATGAGTAACAGAAAGTCATTTCATATTCTTTCTCATATACGGGAGCTGACAAAACATTGGCCTGAGAGTAGAAGAGTGGTTATTAGAGATTAGAAAGTCAAAGGGAGGCTGGATTTGATCAGGGTATGATATATGCATATATTGCACTGAAATCCATTAATACATACAACTAATGCATATTAATAAGAAAAGATATATAAAATAAAGGACAGATATAAGATTTTAAAACAGCACCCTAGTTATACTATAAACTCAAAGGAAGTACTAGTAATACAATGTCTTTCCAACCTTCTGATCTTCTGAACATTATCTTTCTAAGGAAAAATATAACAATAACTAGGAGCTATTAAATAAGCAAATTCATTTTACTCAACTGCATGTACTGGGTCTACATAGATATTTTTCTCTTCAGTGTCTGTACCCAGAGCTGTGCCAGGGACCTGTGAGACATGTTCTTCCCTAACCCAGCTCACAGTGTCCTTTGGTACTCAAGAGTCTGCTTGGTGAATTGATTTCATGGAAATTTGTTTGAGTAAGTTCTCTGAATGGAGTTCAAAATGAATGAAAGAACAAGTGTCCTCTGGGTTAGTTCAAGAACATTTACAGGAAAGGGAAATTGTTTGGGAGCTCTGGGGGTGTGTGCTCAGTGTTAGCTGGAAATAATCATGATGTTTGTATGACTGACTCTTACCTAAAAACTAGGAGGAGAACGTCAGAAATGATGGGGGCATGAGCTGCAGTGAGGGAGGCATGCACGGCATAGTGGGGTGAGATTGCAGTGGTTGGCAGGAGTGAATCACCGGTCTGACTCTCAGCTCTCACACTGCTGATTCTGGGAGTTACTGCTGACTTTTGTTTGTCTATATTTTAGCAGACTCATCCTGTACTATGTGTAGTAACTGGCAAGGTAATCACATGTGCTAAGTGCCACAAACATGTTATTTAATTACAGATCTTTAAAAATGAGGTCTCTGAAGGCATAAAAGAATTGTATCCTTACAGAGGTGAGCAATTTTCTGTTCAGTGTATAAGCTTCTACCAATTACAAGTATAGCATATGAGGTGTGACAGAAACATATAATGAATGTTTAAGTTAAAAAAATGTTATTATAGTACATGACACGTGGTCATTAATTGCCCTCAAAATACTCCTCCCACCATTCTCATCACTTTCTGAAGCAGTTCTGAATGTCCTTCAAAACTGTATCAGTTGATTTCAATGGAGAACTCTCTTTTACATTCCTTGAATCTTCCAACTTTTGAAGTTTTCTGTACTATGTCTAAATTGAAGCCAGTAGTTGGGTATAGGTAGGTGTCTAAATTTTGGTTGTTTGTGTTTTGTCCTCAGCATAATTTTCTTCTTTTATTCTGAGCCCCCTTTCTATATTTTCACCCTTTTCCTAATGACTATATCAACCAAAGGGAGACAGAAAAAAATAAACAGAGGCAAGTTATAAAGTTCGTTTTCCTTATTTTTCTCTTAAGAGAACCCAATTCTAATACAGTCTCTCTGGAACCATGGCCTGCCACGGAGAAAGTAAATTAAAAAAATTATCGTGCCCTCTGGGAAGAGTATGTTTACTTATTCCTGAATTCAGGTCATATTAGGGAACGAGGATTACTGGCACATCCAATTAAGGTAAGTGCTAGGAGTCGCATGCGAAGCATCACCCTGACAGTTCTAGTCCACAGCGGCCATGGTTAGCTCTTTCTGGTGACAGAAAACCACTTATTTCTCAACGAGGCCATGGTTAGCTCTTTCTGGTGACAGAAAACCACTTATTTCTCAACGAGGACTCAGTGGTAATTCAGAATTTGTTTACGGCTCTTTCTGGTCCTCTTTTAAGAAGAGGCATTGCTGTTAGACACCCTGAAAGTGATGTCCCAGTCAGAGTATCTATGACATGTGTGTGGTCTCCGAATCATCTTTAGTCATCCCTGTGTTATGCTGTGTGATGTTGATTATGCACTCAGATGCCCTGGGCCAAAGTTAGGCAAAGGTATCAAGGCAACCAGGGGATTCCAAGAAAGATGACTTTAGACACTATTCTTTCTCTGTAAGTTGGTTAACTCTAAAAGAGGAGGACAGTTAACCAGTGGGGAAGAGTCAAGATTAAAAAGTTGTCCAGTAGAAAAGGGTAGGAAAACTATGCTGGGTCACATGCAAGGCAAAGATAGGAGAGATCAGAAACTGAGAGGGCGCAGCCGCTGTGCTGCTGAACGTGTGGTGCTCACATCAGTTCTGGTCTGTGCAGCATTAGTTACCAGTCCTTAATGAGCAAAGGGAAATAGAGAAGGACAAGCTTTCAGATTTATAACACTGTAACATTGCCGAGTGGTTTTTGGATTTTATAAAACTGGTCCGTGACAGATTTGACACGGTCCGTGACAGATTTGACATGGGAGAGGGCTGTCTCTCCCATGTGGATAGTTGGAGAAGTTCTGAGTTAGAGGATGATGAAATAGTGGCTGTGATATAGAAGGAGCCACTTGGCGAAAAAGAAGTCATATTAATGACTGAGTGTAAAGGACGAGTTTTGCAAATGGCTCTTGTTGAAGATCTTAGATCCCCCTTAAGCCAAAAATCATCCCAGCATCCTAGCTTACTGTTGTTGGGTCAGTTTTATTATTTGAATGATTTTGAAACTAAAGAGACAGAAAAGAAATAGAATCAAAGAAAGTAAATACGAAGTTGTGATAGATCTTCTAATTGATTGTAAAATAGGATTGAAGAATGTCTTTCGATTTCTTTTTTTGCCCATATTGGTGGTTTCATTTTAATTAGAATTAAAAATCTATTTAATGGTATGTGTTGTATGGCCTGGTGTCTCAGTTCCTTTGTTATTCCTGGGACAGAATACCTGACACCCACATGTTAAAGGAGGAAAGGGACATTTTAGCTTACAATTTGTAGAGATTTCAGTCCATAATGGGCTGATTCTGAGCATGGTAGAAGGCAGCGAGCCCATGGTGTAGAGGCATGAGGCAGCAGCAGCAAGCCTCCTTTTCCCTTTAATTCCATTCAGGATGCGAGCCTATTGTTTGATGCCATCCCACCCAAGGTGGGGCTTCTGTCATCAGTAAATTTATTCAGCCAGACCCAGAACTATGCTAAACCAGTTAATGGACTAACCCAGTGCCACACATCCTTAGTCCCAGTATCATACATCCATGATCCAGCCAGCTCTCAAGAGACCCTTCTATGAGCACATGTGGTTTTGGAGGACATCAATAAAAGCTATAACAATGGGGGACACCAAAAATAAGCCAGCTAAACAGTAAGGACTGTCATACACCTCATAAGAGGAAAAAGTTTAAAGGAACCTAGCAGTGAAGGAAACAACCAGGAGAGTGAAAAAACCATCTATGAAAAGGGACAAATGTTTGTAAATCATAGACCTGATAAAGGGCTAATATTTTGAATATATAAAGAACTTCCATAACTCAAAAACAACCAGGTAAATAATGTGATTTAAAACTGGTCAAAGGACTCGAATGACAGTTCTCCAAAGAAGATACATAGATGTTCAACAAGCATAAGAAAATATGCTAACCACAAGAGGAATGCAAATTAAGACTATCATAAGACATCACCTCACACCCATTAGGATGATCACTGCCCAAAGAACAGAAAATGTAAATGTTGCTGAGGATGCAGAGAGTTTGGAATCTCATTTATTGCTGATGGGGCTAAAAAACGGTGGAGCCATTATGGAAAACAGTGTATTATGAGATTTCTTCAAAGAGTTAGAACTAGAATAGGGTACAGCAATTCTATTCAGGGTATGTGTTCAAAAGAATTTAAACTAACATCTTAAAGAGACATCTGTACAGTCATTTTAATCAGATCATGATTCACAATACCCAAGAGGAAGAAGTTACACAAATATCTATTAACAGATTAGCAGATTTTAAAAATATGGTATATACATGATGCTATGGCAAACAGAAACACTGAAACAACATGCAGGATTTGGAGGCAGATTTATTTTACATCAGCAGGCACTGATCGGGATCATTCCCAAAATACCAGGGCCAATCTCTGATGGTTTAGAGCTTTTATATTATTCATTAACAGAAGGTACAAAGGCGAGACAGAATGGTCCAGCAGTTCTTTTGATTAGCAAGCAGGGTAAGATCTTCGGTTACAAGGGTAGATTAATGGTCATGGAGCTTGTTACATTTAGACATTCTTCATGTTGGGTTATGCTTTCGCGGTTACAGGGGTTAAGAGATTAATTACAGAGCCATGAAGCAGTTACAGAGCTAGGCAGTTTCAAAAATAACAAAGTTTTGAAAAGAACAATTTCTCTTATACAGTTTTGCCCTTTCAATACAGTGCAGTATTATGCACTCTTAAGAAAGAAGGAAATTCTGACTCAGGCTACAATATATGAGTTGTCATGACATTACACTAAACAGAAGAAGCCAAATATTGAATGAATCTGCTCACATGAGGTATGTAAAGTAGTTAAAAATCAGAAATGAAAGGTAGAAAACTGTACCTTTTTTTTTTTTTTTTTGTACTGGGAATTGGACTCATGACCTCATGCTTACCGGGCAGGCACTGTGTCTCTGAGCTGTATCCCCGGCCTTGAAAAGTGTACCTTTCTATTGAGTGCTGCAGAAGTAGGAGAGAAAGTGAGTGTTTATGGGGATATATGTTTTGATTGTGTAAGATAAAAGTGCTCTAAAATCTGTTGCACAACAGTGTGTTAGTACTACTGAACTAATATTTGAAAAATTATTAACATGGTACATTTTATATTGTTTTTGAAGCACAATAAAAGAAATAAAATGGAGATGAAAGGAAGAAAGGAAGGAAGTAAGAGAAAAGAAGGCATGAAAGGAAGGGAGGGAGAGAGAGAGGTTGGGAGGAAGGGGAAAAGGAAGGAAGAAAAGAAGGAATTTGTAGTAGTTGTTCAGGGCAAAAATTTGTACTTGATCTTACCCTGAGACTGACCCTGTAAACATCTATATTCCCTGGATATAATTGAACAAAATGTTTCACTAGTGAGTTCAGGAGTTCTAATTCTTTCCTCTTTGGTAACCCCACTAAAAGAGCAGAACGCATGGAGTGGTATAGTAGTCCTCTCCCCGCCCCAGGCCCATCAGCAACATAGATACGGGAGACAGCAGGGACCTCCAGGAGCTGTAGTGAGGAGATGTGTTGCCACAGTTCTGTGGCTTGTCTCCAAGTAAGGGCAGCCTGCACAGAAAGTAAGCCATGTATTTTACCAGCGACATGGGGGAATGATTTAGAAAGCTTCCACCTGATGGAGATGAGTGATTCTGGAATTTAACCTAGAGAGATGACAAACATGCCATCTGAATCACAGGGATGTCAGAGATGCAGGCAAGAGGACCAAGTATAGATGAGGCATTCCCATGCTTATCCTCCTTTTTGAACTAACATTTCTGGGGCTTTTATAGAGACCTGGGAAGAAAGAAGGGCTGACATCTTGCCACTTCATAAGCAGTGTTGCCAACCTCTTGGATTCACAAAGTGTTGTAATTCATGGACCAAATGAGTCACTTCTACAGATTGGGGGAACAGCGGAATGTGTGGACCTATCCAGAAAGAAGGAGTCAGAAAATTTTCAGGTACAGGAATGAGAATAAAGTTAAGAAAGTGAATTGGGAGATCAAATAATTGAAGACTGGAGATGGCAGACTCAAAAGTCTGAATTGATCCTGTGGGCTATGAGAGGCCACTGAAGATCACCATGAAAGACATTTATATAGTTGAAGGAAGATTATACAAAATAGATTGAGCCTGATCCATGTGTGGGGTGATTTGGGTTGAAGTTCTATAAAAATAATGGGAACCTTGATCAGTGAAATGAAAGAGAGAATGCTAAAAAAATCAATGCGAGAGACATTAAGACAATAAATATTAATAGGATTGAGGACTGATAGATATATACTTGGATGACTTTGTCACTTTAATCTTTTGTAGTCACTTTAATTGCTACCCATGACATATATTGAGCTAAAATTTGATTAGCCAATACACATAGTGAGTTAAATAGACCTCAACACATCCTTCAAGAGCTCCTAATGTGGAATAGGCGATCACATTTAAAAAAGTACATGGAACAAACTCTGTAAAGATCTCACTAATTTAAGAAAAACAATGATTGATAAAAGACTCAGTTTAAAAAATAAGCACTAAGAGTTACAGAAACTTAAGTGTAATTTTATAACTTTCAAGTCGATGTAGAACTAGGTATTTTTTGTTAGCCTTATGTAGTAGAAACTCTGTTCTAATTAACCTATAAAATTTTATAATTAATACTATTCATCATACATAATGTTCTTCTGAATAATTTTTCTGAATAAAATCTTCTGAATAATTTTCAAACATGATTTGGTAAACACTAAATCTACCCAACTCATTAAAATAGTTTGGTGTAAATTGGTCTGAAATAAAGTGATCTTTAAATAATATGTAATTATATTTGATGTGAGTATAAGATAATTTAGAAACATAGAGAATCATACAGAATTTTGAGGATAGGATGTAAATATTCCTAATTGTTGGCCAAGCTATCTGGTCGTTAGTTGAGGAGGAGGAGGAATTCATGGTTTATTTTCATGGCAGGAAATAAAGTTGTAAGTGTTTGGCCTAGTCCAGCAGGACTTTCTATGGTGAGAAGAGAGACATCAGACCTCTTTCTCCCCTTCTTTCAGTGCACAGAGGAAATGTCACTTGAGGACATAGTGAGAATGCGACTGCTCAGGCTGGGCTAATTCTGAACAAGATGTCATTGGTCATTTTAGGAATTTCTCTGTATCTTTTTATCAGATAATCTCTTGGATAATGAATTTATAATAAAGCTATGTAAAAATAAATGTAAAAAAATGTAAAAGAAATCCTAACGGGTCTTCAAGCCAACTCCAATCTCTGTCATGTTGTTCTTTTATCATATAGGTTGTGTATCTGAATGAACACATGGCCAGCCAGAATGGGGAGCAAAGCACACACCTTGAACATTTCCTCCTTCTTCTTGTTTTCTGTCTTCCTAATTCACATTGTTAATATTGAGAGAAAACTTACGGATTTAAAAGAAGTAAGAAAAATATTCACAGAAATAGAGGAAGCACATATATCATAAAACTAAACTGGTCATATGCTTTGCAATAATTTCTCATATTTATTTTTAAAGTTTTTTTCCTGTGGTTTTGAAGAAGCTGACCTTCCTGTGGGGTGAAGCGAGGCCCTGGCTTTCCAGGCAAAGTGATTCAAATGGAGTTATTTTATGGCAATTAGATGGCTCGAAGAAAGGCTTTTAACAACTCAGAGACTGTCAAACAGAAAGACAGTATCTAAATTCCTTTGAAAAGAAGATTTTTATTTTATTGTTGCATCATATTTATTTGGGAAGACAAAGCATATGACAATGCCTTTATTGTGTGCATGAACACTTAAAATTTGCAAAAGTGATTCTGTCACACCTTTTTTTAAGCCCAATCAAGTCCAAAGTTGAGAATTGGGAATTATTACTTAAAGAGGAATCAATCAGAAAAATATCTAAATCATGTTTCTTCAAAATTTAATTTAATCAATTAATTGCTCATTCAATAATTGGGTGCTTTTATTTATTAGGCACCTATAATTACCTGGCACTATGGGCAACTACAATATAAAGCTCAAAATATGATATCACCAGATATAGTGTGATGTAAATCAATTTTCCTTCTAATGATTTTAGGGCCAACAGGTGGATTTTGATATTTTTTTGTTAAAGTAACTCTTCATTTGAAACCGCTTGGTAGTTCTAGTCTGCTCTTCATTCATGTCCCAGGAGGCACATTATTTTGGCTTTGGATTTAATTTTACAAACTGGCATTTCCTTGTTTCATAACAAACTAAGCACCTCATTTCCAAGAAAATCAGTCACAAATGGTGGATAGGAAAGTATCTGTATTTCAATACCTAAAAATTCCTTTAGATGTCTCTGTTTCATATCCCTTCTGAACCAATATAGCAGGCCCCTATGAAAGACATTGTCTGAAGCTGGCTTTCTGACAAGTTGAATTTGTCCTCGAAGGACAAACAGGGCTCTTTGAAAGCAGAATTTGACAAAGTTAATTAAAGAAACATATAGATGATGTCATGTAGATACATCGTTACTACTTCATAATATTTCTATAAACCAAAAAAGTCATCTGTGATGGGGAGATGTCCTTTTCTACTTACCTTGTAGGCAATTCTGTTGCATAATACAAATTTAACACCATTTGGTTTTGTCATACAACCTGTGTTTTTATTAGATGATATACAGGCTGAAAATTTAAAATTGGGATGTTTTCCTTTTTTCATTCTATGACTAATCTTTTTATTGTTTTATTTTTTATTTTAAAGAGGATAAAACCAAGGAAAACAAAATAGAATAAAACCAATCAAAATAAACCAGAATAAGTGATACAGGTCTTCAAGACCTTATGAAACCAACAATAGTTACCATAAGGCCTTTTGTTGTCTTCAGAATAGCTGCAGATACCTTCAGACATAGTAAAAATCAAACAACTGAATAGAATAGAAACAATAAAAACAAAACAGTGAATGCAATAAACAATGATTTCAAAACAAGTCAATAGTAAATCCAAAATGGCTATCATAATATGTCTTGCAAACTTTCAAATAGCTGCTCGTGCCATCAGATTTAATATAATCAAACAAAACAGAAGAGAATAAAACCCAACCCAACAAAACAATGAAAATGATACAGTTTCCCTGCCAGGATGGCTTCCTGGTGAGGTCTGGTTCTCTCCCCCTGCAGTCCACGAATGGTGCCGACTCACGGTGCGAGGCTTGGGTGTGGCTGTCCCTGCTCCAGCAGCAGCCCACACATGGCACTGGTTTCCAGGTGGGAATCACCTCCTGTTGAGGGCGAGGCCTGGTTCTCTCCCTCCACAGTCTGCAAATGGTGCTGACTCACAGAGAGAGGCTTTGACTAATCTTTTTTTTTTTTTTTTTTTTTTTTGTACTAGGGATCGAACTCACAACCTCACACCTGCCAGGCAGGTGCTTATGCCACTGAGCTAAATCCTCGGCCCTTGACTAATCTTTTTAAAGAACAGAAAATGTTGAAATGACTTCACTTTATTATACAGATGCTCCTTTGGCTAATGAAAGAGTTATGTCTCCTTAACCTAAAATACTTTGAAAATATTGTAAATTGAAAATGGACTGAAACCCCTAATTTCCGAACGTGATAACTCAGCAGCACAGTACACTGTGCAGCAGGATCCAACCTGCTGTCTGAAGACCACAAGTACCTGGCTAGCTGGTAATGTGGCACTAAAAAAATCCATAATATTTTAATGCTATTGTATGATGTTTATCAATGTTTTTCAAGACTCAGTTGCATGGCGCTCACATGCAGACTCTGTAGGAGACGACAGAGCACTGTGGAAAAGGGGTGCAGTGCTCCCCTCATTTCCTGTGCCCATCACACATGGTCAATCAACCCGAAACCCATGGATTTCAGACATTATGCGGGCTTGTGCAGCTGAGTACAGATGCAGTGTTTCAGCCTACCTGTGCATGTGTGTGAAGACAGGTGTTCTTGTCATTAAGCAGATGTGTAAGTTTCTCATCAAACTTGGACTCCTGTTACTTTATAACTTAGTATGTTAAAATATATAGGAAATTCTACTCTTTATACACATTAATTATACTGTAGATTCCAGAGGCAACCCAAAACAATCCCTCTCCATTTAGTGAGTCCACATAAATCAAGTTTGGACACCTATACTGGAGAGTATTGTTTTCTGTCATGACCATGTGGTCAAGTGGGAGGTAGTTTCCTGCTGCTGCCCAACACCATGAGAGAATTGCCCTGCATATTGCTATACCAGTAAAAGGTCAAAATTCAAACTTGGAAGTGTGATTTCTATTGAATGCATATTGCTTTTGCACCATCAAAATGCCAATAAATTTTAACTTGAACCATCCAAAGTCAAGGAACATTGGCATATGTGTGAACATATCAGGAGAGGTAATAACAATATGTTTGGGAAAGAAAAAAGACATCTGAAAATGAGTTAAATATGTGTACTTTACCTATCCTGTCTACCAAAAATCTTAAATCAAGTGATATTTAGAAGAATAAAAGATGCCTGATCCAATGGACAAGAAGAGATTTAAAGAGTGTGAACATTTTGGCAGATGGAAACATGGAGAAAGTGGAAAGGTAGCTACTTATGTAATGGGGACACAAGGTAGGCCACAATGCAGATGGCACCAAATACTCTGGAAGGGGGAATTCGAAGTAAAAATAAAATGAAGATGCTTGATGGAATGTTTGCATAAGGAAAATGCATTAGTTGCAGTATTGCCCAGCCCTGGCAAGCCTGTCAACCACTCCTTCTCCATTTCCTGGAGAAGACAGGTGGTTTGCTGGAAAAAAAATAAAAGAGCCTAACTAAGAAAGTTTGGACTTGATAACACCAGGAATTGCAGAATGAAAGGTGAGTGAACATGCTAGTAAAGGAAAACACCAGTGAACATCTAAATAGTATCTATTACTATACCTCAGCATCCTTTGCCCCTTTCCACACACTGACTGTGGGCAGCTGTGGCTGCAATCCAGTAGGTGGTATATATAGAAGATTTCTGTCTGGGTCTGACCAAAGGAAAATATTTACATATTCTGATATTTCTGCATCCTAACCACCCTGGAATGAGGCCCACTGATTAGAAGGTTTTGTTAACCAGACAGAGTGGCTAATAAGTTACACAAATCTGAGTGGACAGCCAAGGACCACTGTACATGGGAAGAAGGTATCTCAATTGAAAGTCACAGATAAAAACAAAAGGAACTCAGAAGAAGTAAAGAAATACCGGAGCAGAAGAAAAAAGTAAGACAAATAACCTTAGAGATTCAGGAAATTCATTTTACTCAGGAAGCAATACCAAGAGATGTAAAAACATCAGGGAATAAGAAAGTCATAAGGAGTAAAAATGGTTTTATTAGAAGTGAAAAATGTCATAGAAAAAGTGAACACTCTTCCCAAAAATTAGAAAAAGAAAGAGATGTAGCAAATAGGAAAGAAAATATTTTTTGGAATGAGTGGATCAAATCAAGGGCAAAAATTCAGAATTATTCTTTACAAAAGAGAACAGAAGCAAAAAGAGGATGGGAAAATCATAAGGAAATAAAATGAGAAAACTTCTGAGTATTGAAAGCTTTGAAACTCTACAATCAAGAAGTCCCCTGAATGCCCAGTAATAAATAGGAAAATCTACATCAACATGAAACATCATGGCATATCAGAACCCGAGAATAACAAGATCCTGAAAGCAGCTAGGCAGAAGAAATAGGTAACATGCAAAAGATGCTAACTAAACAATAGAGAAGTCCCTTCAAAACTACAAAGAAAAATGAATTACAACCTAGATTTGTATATTCAGCAAAGCTGTCAATGAATTTTGAATGTAGAGTAATATTTTAACATCTGTAATTTCTCAAAAAGTCTATGTTTGGGGATATAGCTCAGCGGCACAGCGCCTGCCTGGTAAGTGTGAGGTCCTGAGTTTGATTCTCACTGCCAAACAAACAAACAAACAAACATGCTTATGTTCTTAGGACATTAATAAGGGATGTGTTCCAAAAAGAGTAGGAGAGAGAGGGAGAGAGAGAGAGAGAGAGAGAGAGAGAGAGAGAGGGAGAGAGAGAGAGAGAGAGGAGGAAAACAGAGGAAAGGAGAGAAAAGGAGAGGAGAAGAGAGGAGAGAGAGAAGGAGACAGTGTACCTAGGTAGGTATAAAAACTGGAACTGGAGATCAAGTATATATTTTTATTATATTACAAATTGTCACATTATATTAGAAAATGTTTTATAAATGTTGGAAATCTGGGGAGAGAATTAGTGATGGGCACAAGGAAACTACTTATATAACAGGAATTTTTAAAAAAGTAATCTTAAATTCCACACAAAAAGAAACACCGTATAAGACAGGATGCCAAGTGCCTTCTTTCCATTTCCCTTTGCCCTCAGCTGCCAGAACCTATTGCTTGGCTCATGACTCAGGAAATGTGAACAAGGGGAAAAGCAATTTAGGCCTAGAGCTCTAGATAATCTTAGTGGGTATCAGTGTTCACTTAGGGGATTGAGGCAGGAGGAGCACAGGTTCAAGGTTAGCCTATGAATGTAGTGAGACCCTATGCCAACAAAACAAAAACCAAACCAAACCAAACCAAAACAAAACAAAAAGATGTGGAGGTGATGGGCTTGAATGGTGGTATTTTCCTCACTATTGTGCCCATTGCAAACTATAAAAAATAACTATACAAAATGCATTCCTGTGTGTAACTTGTGGAATGGAAACTTTAGGCATGATTAATGGGTTCTTTGTCCATTTCACCTCTAACATTAGAAACTTCAACTTCGATGCTGAATCATTTCTTTGATTCATCCTTCCGACATCTCCTCATGACCCGACTGTAGTCTGTCTTTTGCTATTTCCCTTGCTGACATCCTGTAACACCGAAATTAGGAAGCGGAGTGACCAGGTTGTCCTTTACATGCTGAGATATATTGCAAATCAAATGTAGGGAGAAAATGAACACATTTAAAAATAAGAAGCCTATGTCTATAATAAAAGCTTCCCACCTTCAGCTGAAGAAAGTATTTCCCAAAGTAGGGTTTTCTATCAGAAAAGAGAATTGCTCTTTCTGCTTTCCTCAGTCCACAGAGCCCTGGGCCTCGCTGTCTGGGGGCTGTGTTGCTGTTACTAGCACATCCCATGCTCTATGGTGATTGCCTTGTTAATGTCCTGTTTCTTCCTGTAAGAGAACTCCTTATGCTTAAAGATCTTAAGCATTTTTGTGTTTTCATGTCCAAGAACAATGCCTGGGACAGAGGCTTCCATAAATGTTGAATGAATGAATACATTACAGAAGACTACAATGAACTCAAATATGATTTGCACTTATCAGCATTTTGAATCTTAGAATTGTTTACATGTGTCGTTTTCCTCCTGTTGACTGTGAGTCTGAGAGTGCATGAATCTCACCTCACTGCCGCATCCTCGACATTGAGTTTGTTCCTAGTGCTCAGTCGTTATGTAGTGGTTGTGCAGCTAACGTTTGTAAAATGAAGAAACAAGTGCATTAATTTATGAACTGTGCACAGTTAAGCTTCCCAGGGGGTCTGTGTTTCACATTTTCATTGTGCCATTTGTGTCTTTACTTTTCGGGACCAGAAAGTAGAGTTGAAATATTTAAAAACTGGTTTGAAAAGTCATTTGGTCACACCCATTTCACCACCTTCTGAAATACCTATTTTGCTTTTTAAGATAACAATGTTTGCTTTCATTTTTCTTCTTCCTTTTCTTCCCCCCCTCAGGCAACCTGCTCTTGAATGAAGACCACGTTTTCCAAACACAGTGGAGATAAGCCCTTCATAAAACCGATACTTTGACTCACAAATCCCAGCTTCTTTGTCCCATGCATGTAGTTGGTATTGGATGACTTAATGAAAATGCCTGGGGCTTATAGATAAAAAGAATTCCTAGAGCAAACTTATTACATGAGCTTCCTTCTTGAATAATACTTATTACAATGTGTTCCTGGCACTAAATAAAAATGCATGAAATGTTAGTGTTTTCAAAGCCTTCTATCCCCATGAGTGTGCTGCTCCTGCTTTAACCCTGGCTGAATACTTCCTGATATCAAAGTACACCCAGTCCGAATTCTTAGGCAAAAAGAACAAATTATTCTTCCTAGTTTATAAGGTGGATTGAGTGTGCCGAGATCAGTTCTCTTTGGAACCACTGTTGGGTCGCTAGTTAGTTGGCCTCTCTGAAAGACAGAAACCACTGGGAGGATCGATTTCAAAGGTCAGACCATCAAAGGCAGTCGGAAATTTAGTTGCCACTACATGAGAGAAAAACCTTTACATTGAGAAGCTGGAGTAAAGAAAACATTTTAACTTGTTGAAACTGACTATATCTGTCACGTTCAATTGTGCAATGGAGCAAAATGGTATGAGTGTATTAATGACAGTTGAGAAAAATGGCTTTTCAAATGCAGTTTTTTATAAGAGCAATTTAGGAAATATAGTATAAGTTGTTAAGTACAAAACACTGTAAATGTCAGTGTGAGTTGTACTCTGCTTTTGTTTGGTTCACTGGGTGATGTGGCCTATCTTAAATCTGATGGAGAAGTGCATTGAGAGGCTGTAAGGAGAGAGGTATCAAAGAAAATTCTTGGAGCATCTAGGGATCCTCAGGGAAATTGGGGGGCCCCAAAAACCACACAGGACCAGCTTATTGAGGAGCCAGTAAGAAAGCCTTTGGTTCCAGCTCCTCAGTGAATTATCACAAAGAACATTCTTGTGACCTGCCACCCTCCTTTGGTTAAGGAAGGATAAAAAGTGTGGTGGGAGTGCTGAGTTTGTGGGAGGTGATTTGGAGCTGGGAAAAGAGGAGAAGAGTGAAGCACTGATCATCAGGCTGTGTTATAGTCTAGATGGAGAATGACCTCAAAACTCTCACATGCTCAAAAGTGGGGCTTTTGGAAGGTGAATGAGTCAGGGTCTGGTGGAACAGATGGTTCACTGGGAGCACAACCTGGAAGGGCTTTGTCTCCTTCCTCAGCAGTGCCCTCCCCTCACTTCCTGGCCACCATGATGTGAGCAGATTTCCTCCACAGGGCAGTTCCGCCATGACTTCTTGCCTTGGAGTCAGCTGATTATGAATTTAAGCCTCTATAAAATTGAGCCAAAGCAAACCTCTTCTCCTTTAGGTTGTGGGTATTGGTATTTTGTCCCAGTGATGAGAAATCGACCAAGACAGTCTGTGATGGAAGGAAAGAGAGCCAAGCACCACTGTTGGCTCATGGACCTCTGCCATTAGTATATTGGGTCACGTGGGTAGGCATTGGGATGGGATAAAGGGAAAGTGCTCCCTCCCTCTTGTCTCTGTTAGCCTGAAAGTCATGGGGTGTAATCTCTTGTAAACATGGGTCTGAAGCTCTCATTGCCTCTGAAGAGATTTTTTAAAATTAGAAAGTGCACTATAACTCTAAAATCAGAAGGCAAAAATCTTTTTTGAATCCATATTTATTATTTCCTGAACCTAAAATAGTGTAATGGATTCAACCTCCATTTAGATTCTTTCATTTTTTCACACCACTTTTCCTTATTAGTACCACATGCTTTGCCCTCAGATTAAAGCCTTAACCCTTCACAGTTGTTTCACAGCTGCATCCTCCTCTTTGACAACATTCTTCCTCAACCCACACTAAAAAATAGGGCCACTCTGTACACCCTGGTCTTGTCACAGTTGTTTTATATAAACTTTCTTTTGTAGCTGCATAGGTCTTCTGAAAATTGATCCTAGTCATTTCCCCTCTAAGCCTTCACTTGTATTAACATCCTGTGGACTTCCAGTCACACCTCCAGAGTTGGCCACACTGGATGGGACCCCCACTGTGAGTGAAGTTACCCTCTCCATAGCCCTCTTGGCAGCTCCAACCTCATACAGATGCACCCTCTCTCTAGTTCTGTAACTCGCCCTGCACTCTGAGACAGCCATCCACTTTTCTGAACTTGAGCTAATCTCCTTTACCACAGATCCCATAGGATTTATTATAGGACTTATTTGTTTAAGCAGAATTTGTATGTGTTTTGTGACAATCTCTCTGTCTTCTTGGAGAAAAAAGTTTCCTATTTCTCTTTCTAAAGCATACTTGTTTACCCACTGTCATTCACTCTTGGCAGAAATCTCAGTGAGCAACAGCTACTTGCCTTGCCAGGGACCATAATGAGGACTGGTTCCCCAGCCTTGCACGATTATTTTTTGTGACAGCTCCTCTGTTTTCATGCCCTCAGCTCAGAGATGGGGTGCACGCAACTGGTCTACTGGTAGCATGGGGTCAGTGGAAAAGTTGACATACTGACTCTGTGTCAGATATTCTAAGATGGGATAGGACTGATGGAAACTTTCCAGTTAGGAAAACATAAGATGTTAATTCAACATTCTTCTGTATTAATGGGGTTGAATTCATTTACACATTATGCTTAATTTGTGGTATTGCTTTCACTCCATTCAGTCAATTATTCATTTATGAATTAATCTCTCAGATATTAAGGTTTATTCTCCCTGAATAAATTTATCAGGGAGAGTAATGATTGTCTATTGCCATAATAGCACTGCCTGCCAAACAACTAGAAAATCTCAGTAGCATACAACAATAAACATTTTTTAAAAATTTACAAGGCTGTGAGGCAAATGGGTGGGTTGTCTTGTCTGGCAAACCATAACTGATCTCAGCTGAGCTTAGTCATTCCTCTGTTGTCAGCTGACAGTTAGACTACAGACTGATGATTCCAGGCAGGTCTTGGCTAGACAAGGAAACCATTTGAAACTCTTTCATGTGATATTTCATCCTCCAGGAGGCTGTCCCAGCCTTGGTCACAGGTGGAGAGTATACAAGACAGTGGCGAGAGTGAACAAGATCTCTGGAGGCAGAGTACAGAACTGGTATATTCTATCGTATTATTTGACTGAAAAAAAAGCCAAAAGTCCAGGCCATATGGAAGGCAGGGATGGAACAGGTGGGATAAAATTCCAATTCTTTAAAGGAAGAGTTGCAAAATCACATTGCAAAGGACTTCGATTCAGGGAGGCCATTTGGACCACGCATGGCCAATTCACCATGAGCAGACAAATAGGTAAATCCCAGGTGAGACTATTGTGTGCAGGACTGTCAAAGAAGTACATGTGTAATGTAATCTATAAATATTTTTCACTGTGTCCTTCTACCCTCATTATATTTCTCTGAAAGGATCAACAAGAAAGAGGATGTAGGAAAGACCCCAAACTAGCTCTGCTCTGCTTTTCTCCTTCCTTTCCTGCCCATATACACAAAGAGACTTCTTGTGGGAGGGCTCATTGACACCCAAGCTCCTCCTGGAGTGGTCACTTTGATATAGGAAAAATGATCTCAGACCTCCAAGTGGTGTGGGGGAATGAAACTCTCAACCTACTATATGTCCGGTGCGAGTTTGTGTTCTCTAAAATCGAAGAATGAATGTTAGGAACAATGGAAGGTAAGAGCAGAAGATATTTATTGAGAGAAAGAAAGCTTCTGTCTGAGGGAAAGAAGCGGGCCCAAGTGGGTTGCCAAAGATTTTATCATATTTAAGGACTTTTATAGAGTAAAACCATGAAGGGGAAAACTGGGAACTCACAAGGCAGACGGGCATAAGGTGGGACATAACCATGGTTAACCAGTAAGATTAATTTTTCAGGTAAAACTGATTAAATCAAGGACAAATGGGGAAGCGAGTCACATAGTAAGCAGGGATGCTTAACGACAATGACTCTTCCTGTAAGAGGGTGGGATACTGACACCTGACTTTTTTAGGGTGATATGAAACTATTTAGAATATCAATCCTTAGCATATGGGTGTATTTGTTTTGTCTTTTGTCTTGCTATCTGGCCTGCAGCACAAGGTGTGTGTCCCTTCCAAGGTCATCAAGGCCTCTGGTCCTCTGTGCCAGTTTCCTTGAGGGCATAGCCCTGTCTGACTGCCTATAATATTTTTGTCTAACTCAGTTGTCTGTAATATTCCCCCCTCTGAAGAAGTAACCTGAACTGCTGTGAGGGGCAATGGGTGATGACCGATCTGGCTTTTTTAGGCTGAAGAGGGTAGTAGTTGTAGAACAGCAGTCCGGTATACTTTTGTATAGGTTTTGTCTAGATGCCCTCAATAGACACCAGGCATTTTTATCTTGGGTAGGCATATAGCTTTGAGTCTGGAGGAGACAAAGTCAAAGAATTAATTAAGTATGTATAGGCCAAATAATAGAATCAACAGGATAATTATGAGTATAGATAACAAGGATTTTCACCAAGAGGAGCTAGTAATGGCTTTCCATAACTAGGGAAAAGATAAGGTCTAGGCAATTTTAGTTTGACAAATTAATGACAGTTCATTTGTTGTCTAATATCTTGAACAGCTACTGAGATATTAGCAGAAGGATTAGGAATGTATATACATTAAGTTTTATAATTGTATAAGTACCTCCAGTGTTGTTGTTAAAATGTCTAGTGTCATCCAATTTTGAAAGATGACCTGTCTCATATGATGCCTTGGGGTTTGGCTCCTTTTAGGCAAGAACAAACTTTAATCAAAGCATATATAATCAAAGTTTGTATACAAAGGCATACATAATCAAAGCATGAGCATTACAGCTGACAGGTAAGTTTAGGAGCTGTTCTTAAGGAATAGTAATTGTAACCCATTGACACTTAGGTTTCTTTATTAATGGAGTCTGACATTGTCATAAATCCCTCTAGCTTTAGTTATAATTATCTCTAACTTTTGATGATGTAGAAGAACCAAATTAATATATTATTTTGACAAATGAAACTCTCTTAAGTTTACGTATATGAACAACAATATGTATTATATTTGTAAAAACCAATCTCAGCATCATTTTGATTAGTTGGCAATTTGAATATATATCATTTAGTCAGGATAAAATCTCTCCAGGATTGGAGTCAGGCTTTTTAGGCATAACTGAAAGGAATGAGTTAAGAGAAAATTATCACAGTCACAGTTTAAGCAACCTATATTTTGGTGACTGAATTGAGGTATAGTGCCTGGAAGGAAGACCAGAGTTGAGAAGGACAAAGAGACATGTGCCAATGTCCAGCAATTGGCTGGTTGATTTTTATTTCTTGTCTTGATTACTCAGGTCTCCTCTGTGGAGATGACAGGCAGAGGTGGTAGTCTGGCCAGAGGGAAGAGATGAGCGCCCTGAGGCCCTTTAGTCTTACTGGACCAGCTGATAGGATGGGTCTGAACTCTGGGGCCTTGGCCTCAGAGGGCAGTCCGACCTCTAGTGGTCACCTTTGCAGTTAGAGCATGGCTTGGGGCCTCTTAGGCAGTTCCTCTTAAAGTGGCCTGGCTTGTGGCAGCAATAGCAGGTTGGTGTCTTTGTCGAACTCTTCTTGGAATCCCAAGAATCAGACTTAAGGTCTGTGTTTTTAAGGCCACAACAAAGGGCAGCTACTTTTTGGTCTCTTTTGTTTTTTCTATTTGTTTTTTTTCCAGTCCTGATTATAGAATACTTAGGAGGCAGTTTTTACTAAAGAATCAAATGAACTATCTGGAGCAAAGGCTATCTTTTGTAACTTTTTTTAATATCTGGAGTTTACTGGGTAATAAACATGTCTTTAAGCAAAATCTGTCCCTCTATTGAATCAGTATCTATGGACATGTGTTATTAGCACCTCTAATAAATGACCTAAGTCAGAGAAATTTTTATCTTGAAAGAGTGCTGACAATTTAGAACAACTAGAAGGCCTGGTTTTTGTCCTTTTTAGACCTTTAAGAATACATGTTTGAAAATGTTTTTTTTTTATTTTGACCACCCACTGGGTTGTTAGGACAGTAGGGGTCTTGGGTGGGAACTTTTTGTGTCCCAGTAGGAACTGGCAGTTCCCCTGGCTATTTTTTGGCCTTTTAAAATTAACAATATGATATTTATCTCCAAATGCTATAGCAGCTTGTAATGCTGCTTGTCTCTCATTAGAAGTCAATGTCTGATTTAAGAGTAACATTATATCTTTTTAATCTAGCTCATAGATCTGTGTAAGTCCTCTAAGGACCTCAATGTACTTATCAGGGTATCTGAAAATTTTCCGAGGTCTACCTTAACCTGTTTTAAGTCCTTGAGAGAAAAAGGCACATGAATTCTGCAAGACCCAAATTGTCCAGGTACTTCCTGTAAAGGATATAGCTCTTGTATAAACTCAGCTGAGGATGAGGAGCTTGTATTAACTCAGCTGAGGATGAGTATGTTTCCGTAGAGGTCTGAATTACAGCTGGTCTAGAAGCCTTACAGCTGGTCTAGAAGCCTTATCCTTAGGATTTAAAGGGCAAGTAGGGGGAAACTTAGGTTTAGTAATGATGGATGT
>RJWM01026088.1:0-28528 GCA_004363535.1 Dasyprocta punctata | reverse complement strand
ATGAAAGAAAAGATCTCCTAAAAATAGTAAGGAACCAAGAAACAACAATTCAACAGCTGCAAGACGATGCCAAGAGAAATAACATAAGATTAATAGGCATAAATGAAAAAGCAGGAGTCAATACCAATGACCTGCGAAGACTATTCACAGAAATAATAGCAGAAAACTTTCCAAACATGGGAAGAGAATCTGAAATACCGGTAACTGAGGCATACAGAACCCCAATTAACCACAACCAAAATCCTCACCCGGACATATAATAATAAGGGTATCAGAAATACAGCACAAGAACAAAATACTGAAAGCTGTCAGAGAAAAAAAAACAGATTACCTACGAAGGAAAGCCTATCAGAATCATGGCAGACTTCTCAACACAAACCTTTAAGTTAAGAAGAGCTTGGAGTGAAGTATTTCAAATGCTGAAAGAAAACAACTTCCAACTCTGATTGATGTACCCTGCAAAACTATCCTTAAAAATTGATGGAGAAATGATACTTTCATGACAAAGAAGAACTGAAGAAATTTATGGCCACCAAACCAATACATATATGTATTCTTATTTTCACCTTGTTTAGTATCTTTTTTACCTAACATACAAAATTGAAAAAACAAAACTGTTGGCTCATACTTTAGAATTTTAGTTTTATATAAGAAATTGGAATTTAGAACTCAAGATTTAGACTTTCTTCAGAATTAGCCATAATTGTTGGGTTTTATAGAAATTCACAATGCAGGCTTCAGAACAATAACCATTTAAAAGAAGCAAAATATCTCTCTACTGTTAGGATAAAATTTTTCCCATGCCATCTGAGTGACAGCAGAACCTTGGGTGTGCTTAGGTTTGTTAAAAGACAAAGCAAAACCAAAAATAAATTTAAGAAAATTCTGCAATAGTTGTATTGACTTTTTTAACCATAATGTACTCAAGATTAACATTTTCCTATCTTCAAAATATGCCTGAAAATTTAGATTCATCTGGACTCCAATATAGATTAGAGTGCAATATGTACATCTGTACATGGAAATTCTTATATGGATTTCAAATGTGATAAAATAATAGGAGTAGTGTTATTATTGTGTCAATGTTAGAAAAATTGAATAAGGAAGCTTGTGTTCTTTAAGATGGATTACATGAATATCAAACCATATAAAATATGGTTTTCACATCTAAATAAAGATCCTAATTTCATAATAAAAAATGTGATAGAATAATACAATGAACTCTTGGGACAGGCTATGTAATATGAGTTAAGAAACAACTCTTGAGTACAGAGTTTCTAAGGGGAAAATAGGGTCAAATTTGAAGGCTGAGTACTTACTGCCTATTAATAAATCAGTCTCAGTAAATAAATCTTGTTTACTAAGAAGAAAAAATAAAAACAGGATAGTGAAATCTAGTTGAATTTCGGTCAAGAACCATAAAATATAAAAAAAAAATTGCAGTATAAATTACCTATAAACTATCAGATTTAAGACTATAAACAAATTAGACTCTCTGTTTCTATCCAAAAGACAGTCTCATCTTTGCATATTCTTGTGCAATTCCAGTGACATCGCTAAGAGACAATGGTGCAGGTCAGAGTACATGGATTTGGAAGTATTGGGCTCCTGGTCACCAGTCCTGAGTTCAACTCTGACAAGTGGGTATTTTCATTAGCAGTCACCGCTTCATGGACTTCAACCATATGGTCTACATGATCTTTAAGGCAGTTGAAGATGTGACTAGGAAGCTAGTCACCAATGTGAAGCCCCTATCCACCTTCCAGGAGTATGGTTCTGCCAACATCAAGTGGGGTGATGCTGGTAGTATGTTGTGGAATCCATTGGTACCTTCACTACCACAGAAAAGCTTGGAGCTCATTTGAAGTAGACCAAAAAAGGGTCACCATCTCTGTCCATTTCTCTGATGCCTCCATATCTTTGATGAACATGGCCATTAGAATTACAACTCCCTTATGATTATCACCAAAGCCTCCTGCACCACCAGCTGTGTAGCCTCCATGTCCAAGGTCAGTAACGACAACTTTGGCATCATGGAGAGACCTGTGACCACAGTTCATGCCATTACTGCCCCAGAAGCACATGGTTAGACTCCTGGGAAACTGTGGTGTGATGACTGAGGTACTTCCCGGAATATCACATCACTATCCAGCAGTGCTACCAAGGCTGTGAGCAAGGTTATCATGGGACTAGATAGGAAGCTTACTGGTATGGTCTTTTGTGTGACTACTTTCAAAATGTCAGTTACAGACCTGACCTGCCAACTATAGGAAACTGCCAAATTTGATGACACCAACAATGTAGGGAAGCAGTCAGTGGAAAACCCCCTAGAGTGCATTCAGGCATACACCGAAGACCAGGTTGCCTTCTGAGACTAACAATGATACCTTGTATTTTAATGCTGGGGCTGGCATTGTCCTCAATATCCACTTTCTCAAGCACATTTTCTGTATAACAATAAACTTCACTACAGCAACAGCATGGTTGACTTAATGGCCCACAGTGGCCTCCAAGGAGTCAGACTCTCAGGACCAGCTGCCACAGCAAAAACTCAAAAGGGAGAGAGGAACCCTCAGATGCTGAGGAGTTGTTGTTGTAGTGAGTCTGTAACACACTAAAATTCTCTTCTCCTTACAGTTTTTATTCTAAACCTCCTGAAAAAGGGGAGCAACACCAGGAGTCCTACTTTGAAATGTACCATTTTAGAGTCCATTTAAAGTCCACTGTAGTGCGACTCTGCCTTTGAAAAACTAGGGCCAGGAGTTTGGCTCAGTGGCTTAAGTGCCTGCTTGGCAGGCACAAGGTTGTGAGTTTGATTCCTGGTGCCAAAACAAAACAAAAAAAAAAAAAAAGAAAAAGAAAAAAAGAAAAAAATCCACTGTACCCAGCTAGGGGTAAAAATGGACATAAACAAACAAACAAAAATGAACTATGAAGAAATGGCACTGAATTGATCTATTGATTATATCTGTAAATAAAATAAAATAAGCTTCATCCTTTCATTTTAAAATAAAATTAAATTGCTCAACATAGGGCCAAATATAATTGCTGTGAATCCTATAATACTAATGATGTAAATCTGTCTTCTGTCTTAATTGGAGGCATTTGCTGATTGAATAAATATTCCAGGCAACATGCCTAGCAAAGCTATAAAACCTTGAAACATTTTTTGTCTCTTTCCTGTCATGTATATATACACCTTCTATTTTTTAAAGTATTTTATTTATTTATTTATTTTAATTCAAAATGACTACCATAATATGTCTTGTTCTTTTTCAAATAGCTGCTCATGTCATCAGATTTAACATAGTCAAATAAAGCAAAAAAGAATAAAACCCAACCCAATAGAATAATGAAAATGATATAGTTTCCTGGTGGGGATTGCTTCCTGGTGAGGCCTGGATCGCCTCCTACTCCCGCAATCCACGAATGGTACAGACTCACAGAGAGAGGCTTGGGTGTGGCTCTACCCACTCTGGTAGCAACAGGTGCATGGTGCTGGTTTCCAGAGGGGGATCACCTTCTGGTGAGTCCCCTGGTTCTCTCCCCATATGCACATCTTCTTGAAAATCATGCATAAAATACATCCTGAAAATTAGCTCCTCAGTCTACTGAGTAACATTAAACAAGAGAAGAAAGTATGTAAGACAGCAAGCATTTCTGATCATTGGATCAACCTTGTTATTATAATGTAAGAGAGGTAAAAATATATATATTTTAATAAAAGGTTGTTCTCTTGATGCAATATTTGATTCATTTAGGTCAACATTAACTCAACAAAATTAACAATGTGGAGCACTTTGTGTTATATCTATCTCTAAACTCACTTGATGAGATGGTACAGAGTCAATGCTTGAATCAACAAAGCAACATATTATACCTAAACTTTTATTTTCAGCTTTGTAATATACCTACTAAAATTAGTGGAAACCTAAAGTATAAGAAAAATCCATAATCAGCTAATCAAAATCTGGATCCTAGTTCTTTTGCACCCAGGGAGTGAGTACATGGTCTTGAGTAGTAATGACTTTTTTCACCTGTGTCTGTATTTATAAAATCAGGTGATTGATGAAATATTATTAGAGTTTTCTTCTTGATTTCTATCAGTGGTCTTTTTCTTCTACCTTAAAACATTGTCACCTTAGTAGAAATTAAGAAGAGACCCCCAAAAAGAGAAAGAAAACTTGGGTAAAAAGAATAAAACAAGAAGTATCACCATCCCAGAACTGAAGCTATACTACAAAATTTTTATGATAAAAACAGCATAGTACTGGCTCTAAAACAGACATGGTGATTGATGGAAAATAATAGAGGATGCAGGAAAAACCCCAAGAACATTCAGCTATTTGATCTTTGACAAAGAGACTAAAAACAGACAGTGGAAGAAAGATAACCTCTTTAAAATATGGCATCAGAAAACTTGGTATTCACTGGCAGAAGATTAAATCAATACTCCTATCTCTCACCATGTACTAAACTAAAATCAAAATGCATCAAAGAACTAAACATTAAACCAGTAAAACTTAACATACTGGAAGACAAAATAAGCAAAACTCTTGAAGCCACAGGTGTAAATTTTGTGAATTTCGGATTTTGTGAATTACAGTTAGATTTTGTGAATTCCAATTGCACAAGAAATAGTTCTGAGAATCAACAAATGGGATCACATCAAATTGAAAAGCTTGTGCAGTACCAAAGAAACAACCAACAGAGTGAAAACACAACCCACAGAATGGGAAAACAGCTTTGACAGAGCGTTTCCAGACAGAGGGCACATATCTCTAATATAAAAAGAATCCCAAAAATTAGAGTCTCTGCCAGAAAGATCCAGCTTAAATGAATAGACATATCTCAGAAGAAAATGTATAAATGGACAATAAATACATGAAGAGATGTCCAACATTGCTTGCCATTAGAGAAATGAAAACTAAAACAACACTGAGATTCCATGTTACACCCAAAAGAATGGCCATGATCAGAAAATCAAGATTTCTGGAAAGACCACGGAATGGAGAGCAACAGGGAATTAGCCTCTCCAATATTTGGAATTCAGACACTGGAAGACAGAAATATGAGGAAGAGAAAGAGGAGGAAAGTGGGTCCCTGGGACCCAACAAGGAACTAAAGCAAGAATTGGAGCCCATGGGGAGAGCAGGGTGGTAAACAGTGCTTTCTCCCAGAGCCTAGCTAATGGTGTGCAAGGGGCAGCTTGAACTTTCAGAGGCACAATGACTACTGGTGACTCCAGAGGCCACCAAGAGAAATGCACCAATAGAACAGAGCAGTGAAAGCTGGGGACTCACTGACTGGTGAGTTATTTGAGTTCAGAGATCCCCCAGGAGAGGAAAGTTGGTTGGCTGCTATTTTGGAAAGGGGCTTTCAAAAGTCAGAACTCCTGGGCAGGTGTGGGTTGTTTCATTTAGCAGCTCCAAGTGTCAGGGTGAGGTGCAACCCAGTTCAAGCTGGCAGGAGTCACTTGGAGTGTTGTAGGCTGAAAAACGGGTCTCTGCCTCATATCCAGAAAAACCAGAAGTAGCATGAACTTCAGGGAAACTGAAGACCCAGGTTTGCTGGGAGTGTTCACCTCCATTGTAATTCTACTGCTGGCTTACTGGGATCAGCCAACATGGATGGGGGCTCTGCATGTGTTTTCTCTCAACCAGTGACAGCAGAGATACACTTTGAGACACATATTTTATCTTCCTTTCTTCCTCTCTCTTTTTTTCTTCATTGTTTGTTCTTGTTTTTATATGAGTGCAAACATTTTCTAGATTTTTTTGTTGTTCTGTTCTTACTTCTGTTTATACTTTTTTTTCTTCCTGTCTTCTTACCAGTTCTCAAGACTTGCATAATCTTTCTTTGTCCTCCAGCCATGTTTCTAATCCCTTTCTTTTCTTCTATTTCTCTATCCCCCTCAATTGCCTTTAAATTTTCTCCTCTGAGGGTAAAATCACACTACTGAGAGGATATTTACTGCACACAACTTTATGGTTTGTTTTAGATTTTGTTATATAACTGTAAATATTGCTCATATGGTTAAAGGTGGAAAATTAATAGTTACCACAGTTTGTCATTTTCTAAGGTGTGTTTGACGTTGTTGCTATTACTCATTGTACTACTTTAACCAAGGTTACACATTTGTTCTAATTAGTTGTTCTTCCTTGTATGCCAAAACTGAGATCGCTGGTTGTCTTAGTAACTTTTCACTTGCTGCTGAGACAAAATACCTGACACTCAAAACCAGGGAAGGAAATCTTTATTTCTTACAGTTCTTGGGTGTTTCAGTCCATACTCAGTTGGCTTCAAGGCAGCATGGCATGGTGGGGCAGCCACTCATGGCGGCTGCCAAACAGCAAGGCTCACGAACCCGGCAAGAAAGAGAGAGGGTGAAGACGTGTTCCTCTCATCCTTACCCTGTGTATGGGCTCCAGCCCTGGGTGGGTGCAACACTCACATCACCAATCCCAGCACTAGACAACAAGCCAATCATGAACACCAGACTCAACCTTGTCCAAATCACACAAGAACTTGGGGGGATGCAGGATCAAACCAAGACACTGGTGGTAATAAACAATGCTGTTGGCTAGTAGGCCAGTGTGAAAGAACCATGGTCTAGGTCAAATAGACAGCAATTTCTCATCCTTAATAAACTGAAGAGGTAAAAGCTTCTGTAAGACTCAAAACACTAAAGCCAGCTTCACCTGGAGGATAATTCTGAGAAGTAGCCATTTCTTAAGTGTTCACCATTTTAGCAATAAAGATGCTTACCACAATGAATTACAAGCATCAACACAGGAAACAAACAAACAATAAAAAGCAACAAAGAAAATGAAGTGACATGGAAATGAGATGTGACCCCAACTGCCAGCTTGCCAAAGGCAAACTCAAGGAGAAATGAGGTGAAGCATTTTAAAAGCCATAATCTGGGCTCTATAGTTGTAACTGTAGAAGTAACAAAGCAAATGAATGAAGCTCTAGAAAAAAATCAAATCAGAAATCATTTTCCAGATAATTTCACAGATTATGGCTATAATCTCTGGGCATGCTTAGTGAATCTAGATAAATACAGGAAGAAAAAAAACAATAGAAGAGCTTAGGAAAATGATAGAAACTAAGAATTCCCAACTAGAAAAGAAATGGAATCCATGAAATAGATTCAGTGAGATTCTCAGAAGATTAAAAATTCTATTAAATGTATGCCCAGAAAAATGAACAAACATGAGGACACAGTATCAGACCTAGAAGACAGGACCACACTGAGCAATTATGAAAAGAAAAATTTCTCAAAAATAGAAAGGGACCACAGGAAACCAATACAACAGCTGCTAGG
The DNA here is from genome assembly GCA_004363535.1 of Dasyprocta punctata. NCBI lineage: Eukaryota > Metazoa > Chordata > Mammalia > Rodentia > Dasyproctidae > Dasyprocta > Dasyprocta punctata. The sequence goes on along the minus strand of RJWM01026088.1, from coordinate 21,198 downwards.
TAATGCAAAGAGGAGTAACAAGATGGATTGTAGTCAATGAAAAAGCAGGATATAAGGTAAATGACATAAAAACTGTTCATGGAAGTAGTGACAGAATGCATCCCAAGAATGGAAAAAGAATTTGACATACAGACAAGTGGGGCATGTAGAACTCCAATTAGCCATGTTCAAAAAAAATCTACATCAAGACATCTAATAGTCAGGATTCTAGAAATTCAACACAAGAACGAAATATTAAAAGCTGTTAGAGAAAACAAACGTATCATCTATAAAAGGAAAGTCCATCAGAATCACATCAGACTTCTCAGCACAAACCCTTAATCAAGGAACAGCTTGGAGTAAAGTATTTCAAGAATACTAGAGAAAATTTCCACAATGGTGACTAGATCATGGTTGTTACACTAGTCTGGTTTAAAATCCAGGCTGTACAATTTACTAGTGAGGTGAATATGGGCAAATCATTTAATCTCTCTAAGATCCAATTTACTGATGTATAAAAACTTGTTACAACAGTGCCTAACTAACACAAATTTTGTCACGTGAGTTAAATGCAATAATGTGTAAAGTGCTTAACTTAGTGTTATCAAGCAAAAGGTTGCCAAGTTAGAAAACTAAACTCCTATACTAACTCTATCAGACTTGTTATATAAACTTGTGTGAGCTGCTTAAATTTTCCTTCAATGTAAATTCCCTACCACTAAAATAAAAAATCATAATTATCATATTAAGTCCTCAAATTGCAAAACTGTTCAGTTCTTTTAGAAGTCTGATTTAATTCTTAAGAGTGATAACTGCAATACTCAGTACCTTGTATATGCAAAATATTGACTAAGCATATAATCACTATCCTTACACAACTTTTAAAATTTCACAGTTGATACAGTTATATAAACAATAGCTAATAATTCATTAAAATGAATGAGAAATAGTGACACACAGTGAGCTGTGCAAGCATTATGTTATCTGTGCACATTAGTTTGAGTTATGATTTTTGAGTTTACAATGGTGCAAAAGCAACATGTATTCAACAAAAGAATTCTTATTTTCAATTTTGAAATTTTATCTTTTCCCAGGATAGTAGTATGTAGAATGACACTCTTTGGTAACCTTGGGAAGATGGTGTGAACCAGTACAATTTATAGTCAGCCATGTGATTCTGAAGATAAACCACACATTCTACAGTGTGATTTGTTGCTGTTAAGATATTTGGTAGGTGAGGTATATTGAATGAATTTTTGATGTACAATATTTTCAACTCAGGATAAATTCATTAGTATATAACCCCACTGTAATTTCAGAAGGGCATGGATAGGATGAGGAAAGTGTGAAGATGAGAGTGTCATTTTGAGCGACAGCTTATGTAGCAGATGCTATGGTCCTTTGTCTTGATAATTCTCTTTGAGTCAGGCACCCATTCCCTCCAGCTACCAGACATGTTTGCTGTTGCTAGCTTATAGATGAATTCCTACCTCTGGAGTATACACAAGGTCAAGTGGAACTGCCTTATACAAGTTTACCCCTTCTTCTGTGGATGTCTCAAAGGGGAAGGGCTTTCCAAAATTCTACCCATTGTCCTTAATTTGGGACATTTCTTTTTTTTTTTTTTTTTTTTTTTTTTTTTTTTGCGGCACCAGGGATTGAACTCACAACCTCGCACCTGCCAGGGCAGGCACTTAAGGCACTGAGCCAAACTCCTGGCCCTGGTTTTTCGAGGCAGGGTCGTACTATGTAGCTCAGGCCGGCCTTACGCTCGCGTTGTAGCCCAAGCCGGCCTCTAACTCACAACGCTCCGCCTACCTCAGCCTCCCGAGTGCTGGGATTAAAGGCGTGCGCCACCACGCCCGGCTTAATTTGGGACATTTCTGTAGGGTTCCTGTGGAAATAGTAGAGACTTGTGTTGCAATTTTATTAGTTCAAACATCTTCTTATATATAACTCTGATTCTCTCCATTGTAAGTATTGGATTCATGACAGCATTTACTAAGAAATTTTATTTTAGAGTCTGTTTCCTAAGAAAACCAACATATACTATTTGTGACAACAGTGGTCAAAGCAAACCAAACAAACAATCAAACAAAAAAAGCTAATTCTGGGTTTTCTGGTGGCTGGTTCTATCACCAGTGGTGGGTGAAGTAAGTACTCTGCATAAAATAAACGTATAATTGCTAAACTTTCACAAGTTGCAAAGTGAGTTGAGATATAGGAGAAATGGAATGAATGGGTGAGTACGATTTGAAGTTATTTAAGAAGTTGAGAATAAGAAGTACTATAGTCATAAGAACTGTGGAACTGGAAGCCTATTTCAGGGGTTCATAGAAACTTAGAAGAAGGACATGAAATTCTGAAGGTGATTCATCATTTTATTAAGGCTAAGTGAAAAAGAAAGTCATTAATGGTGGCACATGGCGAAGTTTATCCCCTTAAACTTTGGGGTTAGGCACAGAATCATGTGCGGAAGCGTTTCAGAGAAGATTGAGTTCTCCAATATGAAAAGCCTGGTATACCAAGATCAAGGCCTTTTGCAGAAAAAGTTGTACATGTGTAGTACAATAGAATGTTCGGTATCTACAGTCGAACCCCCAGATTGACCTAACACCTAAGTTTGCAGAGAGGTCTCTTATGTCAAAGAATAGCACTGTATTTTTTTAAGCATGTAACTTATACATTTGATTAAGTAGAGTGACACATCATCTCAATTTACATGTTCATATCATAAAATAGTGCATGCAAATGAGAGTGATGAAGGTGAGTGAAAGCAATAGAGAGTAACTTGCCAAGAAGTTGGGTCTTTGACAATTACTGGCCCCAGCCAGACTCAAACCTAGAAATGTTTCATTAAAACAAGGACAAAGTCTCATGGAAAGTTTTTAGCTGGCCAACAATTCTTGAGGAACTAGAAAAATTACTTACTGAATGGCTAGATTTGCTATTGATAACTCTGGTGTCTGATATTTGAAATTTGATTTTTTCATTGTAAATTTTTTCTTTCCTATGTTCTTTAAACTCTCCACCCTTGTACTTTTTCCATCAACACTTAACTATGATCTTGCAATTTGAAATATTTTCAGAGATTGTGCAGTCTGGTTTTAAACAAATATTCTATATAAAGCAAATCAATAAAGTACACATTTAATTTGCTACAAATATAACTCAGGCATTATCTGTGGAATTGTCTAACATAATATAGACCATAATAAAATGCAATGAGTATTCAGATAGTAACTGATTGATGTTATATATATTCTAAGTTGTAAAACTACTAAAGAAAATAAAAAATCATTAGTAATTATCTTCCTCACCCAAGACCATCAAATTATTTAGCTTACCCAGAAGATCCATTGTTAAATTTGTTATTTTAAGATATTTCTTATGCATATATAATTATAGATAAATTTCAATAGTTATTTTTCATTCCATTTTTTGAGAATTATCAAACTTATTTTAAAATAACTGACTTTTTCATTGACAAATAAAAATTTGGTATCTTTATGGTACACAATATGCTTTGAAATATTGATACATTTTACAGCAGATAAATCAAGCTAGTTAAAGTATAGATATGATGGTTAAAAATCTCATGAACAAAGTCAGATAAAATAATATTAACCTCTGAGGTTTTTAAATAAATTATGCCTCTAAAGACATAGTATGCTGGTTTTAGTTCTTTCCTTAGGGCAACTTTGATTTAAATGACTCATCTTCACTTGTTCCAGTTCTATGGAAGAAAAAACTCAAAATATAGATCAAGAATGCTTTATGTAACTTTACTTCTATTTTTTGCTGATTCAATTTTTCTCCTGCTAATTAAAACATGTAAACTGGATGTAGTAAAATTCCCTCAGAATAATTTCTAGGAAAAAGTACAAAGCCTGTCCACAGTAAAACTTATTCCTAGCCCTTCTCTATTCCCATTTCTCCTTTGTCTCCTACTCATGGGTCCGTAGACAGGACTTCCTGACACTGATGAGGAATTCTCTCTTATCTGTGTGGCCTCTATCTGACCCTTGCCTGACACTGTTCTAAGGGACAATGGAGAATTGAGGATTCGATATCACTTTTTTCTTTTGCCTGAAAAAGAAATGCTTGATCGTTACTTTTCTTTTGGCTCACTTTTCTTTGAACATTATCAAGTTTATTATCCTTAATCTCCCCAATCTTGATTTTTAGATAGCTACATAACCACATTTAGAGTATTCCTTCAGGTATGATGGAGCTTAATTTCCTGTTGTCCAAATTGCTTTATCTCTGAGCTATGGTAACTGCTCAGTGAACCCTTCCCTTCACAATATCAATATTTCATGATAGCACTTTTAAAGGCAAAACTCTTTTTTGTGCCTTAAAGGAAAATCAGAGAAGATGAAATTTCAAGGATTTTAATGAAAGTCCTAGAAACAAAAATGTAATTTAAAGAGCTGGAACTTGACTTACATTCCTGCCATGGGTGACTACTCATTCTATATGTCAAAATGGCTACCCAGGTCCCTTTAAACTATTTACTTTTTCTAAATTAATTTTATTGGTGCACTTTTGATCACATTCACTATAGGGAGCTTGTATTTGTACATAATATATCTTGGGTTTTTTCCCCCATTTTCCTTCCCTCCTTTCAACCTTTCCCCATTCCATTTATGAAAGTTTTGTTTCCATTTAGCCTTTTATTGTCTTTTTATCCTATTTCTTCCCTTCCTCTCCCTTCTTCTTAGTTTCCCTTTCCATTTGAATCTTTTCTTCCTACTTCCCAATATCTATTATCCATTTTGGTCCTTATTTGTCATTTTGATTTTTCACACAAGAGAAACAATGTGATAATCAAACATGAGTGTCCAGTTTATTTCATTTAAGAGTATGGTCTCAAGGTGCATCCATTTACCTAGAAGTGTCTCAAGTTTATCACTCTTTGTGGCTGAGTAGTACTCCAGTGCATATAAAAACCACATTTCCTTATCCATTCATCTGTTTTTGGGCTTCTGGGTTATTTCAAAGATTTAGCTAGTAGGAATTGTGCTGCTATAAACATGAATGTGCATATATCACTGTGGTTTGAAGCTTTTAACTCTTTTGGGAAGATAGCAAGAAAAGGAATAGCTGAGACCAATGGAACCTCTAGTTTTAGTTTTTTAGGAATCTCCACACTGATTTCCATGGTGGTTCAACCAACTTACACTCCCATCAACAGTGGAGAAGAATTTATTTTTCCCAACAGCCTCACCAGCACTTGTTATTGGTTGATTTCTTGCTAATAGCCATTTTTCCTGGAGTGAGATGTAATTTCCATATTATTTTGATTTGTATTTCTCAAATTACCAGTGATTTTGACCATTTTTTCCATAGGTTTATTTGCCATTTGTACTTCTTCATCTGAAAAATGTCTATTCACTTCAGATGCCCATTATTGGATTGGAACTTTAAATTTTCAGAGTCTGATTTTTTTGAGTTGTTTGTGTATTATACATATTAGTCCTTTAACTGAGGAATGACTTGTAATTTTTTTCCATTCTATGGATTGTCTCTTCATTCTGTTGGTGGTTCTTTTGCTGTAGAGAAAGTTTTTAATATAATGTCATCCCTATTTTTGATCATAATATATCTAGTGTCATTGGGGTTTTATTTATAAAGACTTTGCCTACCCCTTTATCTTCAAGAGTTCTACCTATACTATCTTCCAGCAGATTTAGTGTTTCTGTTTTAATATTTATCTCTTTGAGTCATTTCAATTTTAGCTTAGTGCATGGTGAGAGATGTTTATCTAGGTTTAATCTTTGGCATGTGAAAAGACGGTTTTTGCAGCACCATCTATTAAAGAGGCTATCTTTCTTCCACTTGAACATGTTTGGCTCTTTTTTCAAAGATAAGTTGGCTGAATGTGTTTGGATTTGTTTCTGCGTCTTCTATTTCTTTGATACTCAGCTTTTTTTTTTTTTTTTGCCAGTACTATGATGTTTTTAATCACAGTAGCTCTCTAGTATAATTTCAAGTCAGGGATTGCGATGACCCCTGCATTGCCTCTGTTCCCCAGAATTGCCTTTTCTAATCCAAATTTCTTCTGGTTCCAAATGAATTTTAGGATTTTTTTCTAACTCTATGAGGTATGTTACTTATATTTTGATTGGCATTGCATTAAATCTGTATAACAGTTTTGGAAGTATGGCAATTTTCACTATGTTGTTTCTTTCTATCCAAGAACAGGGTGAGGCGGCTCGGGCCTCACAGCAGGTAGGACCGATGCGTTGATGATGCGGAGACCAGGCTGATGGCGCAGATCCGGTTTAATGTGGAAGTGCAGCAAGTATATATAGCGGGTGCGGGCCAATGACCGCTCATGGGGGCGGGAACTAGCCAATAGGAAGGCTAGAGTCATAAGTATCCAAGGAAGGAGGATAGGGACGGGTTCGTGGACGAACTGGGTGAAGAGTAGGTTTTCTGGCTGTTGGCAGTAGTGCTGGATGCGGGTCACACAGGGACTATCTTTTCATTTTCTGACATCCTCTTGATCTCCTCTTCCTCTTGGATTGTCTTAACAAGTATGTAGTGGCATTCTTTGTCTCTTCTGATCATTCTTGTCTTGAAATTCCTTTTTTTCTGTAAGTAGGATAGCTACCCCTGTTTTTTTCTGGGTTCATGTCACATGGAGTATTGCCTTCCATCTTTTGTATTTCAGTCTGTGAATTTGTTTTTGGGTTAAATGTGATTCTCATATGCAGCATATTGCTTCATCTTGTTTATTTTTTAAAAATCTTATTAAAAATCAACTGTATTAGTACATTTTAGGCATATATAATGATCACATTCATCATAGGGAATTTATACCTGTACGTAATGTATCTTGATTGTGCTTTTTTCCCCAGTTTCCACCTCTCCTTTCAACCCCTCACCCTCTGATTATTTGTTTCCATTCTTCCCCTTCTATTCTTTCTTTGTTTCCCTTTCTTTCTTTCACCCTACCCTTTCCCTTATTCCCCTTCTCATTTGAAATTTTTCTTCCCACTTCCCAAAATTCCATACATTTTGGTTTCTCACATAAAGAAACAATGTGATGTACAAACATGTGTGTTCATTTTATCTCACTTAAGAATATGGTCTCAAAATGCATTCATTTACCAAGAAATGTCTCAAACTCATCCTTCTTTATGACAAAGTAGTACTGTATTGTATAAAAGTAAACCCACAAGTTGCTTATTCATTCATACTTTGATAGGCATTTGAACTACATGAAGATGTCAGGCATATTTCTGGCTCTAGATTTTATACTCACTTTTTGCTCTGTAGGGAGTACTCTTTCTCTATTTGAGTGAGGGGAGGACCTTCACCTTTACTCAAATATTATTCCTTGGCCACTATTCATAATTAAAACTCCCCAACTTAAGATATTTCACCTACAATCCCTGCTGAATCCCCCAATGAGATGATATCTAATACATCACAGGTGTTCAATAAGTAGTGTTGAAAAAATGAAATGAGTAAATAAACCACACAAATCAGGAAATTAAGAATACTTTCTGAGAGGGCCGGGAGTTTGGCTCAGTGGCTTAAGCGCCTGCCCTGGAAGGCGTGAAGCTGTGAGTACGATCCCCGGTGCCACAAAAAAAAAAAAAAAAAAAAAAAAAAAAAAAAAAAAATACTTTCTGAGGTAAAAACTATCATGTTTTAGTTTTAAAGGTCCTCTATTGTTTCAATGTACAAGTAGAAAAGTAGTCTATGTGTAAGTCTTTTTAATGACGAAACTAAAATAGTGAAGTCTTTAGTTGCCACATGTTGTTCAAAACTGCATCTATCACAAGAAACTTTCAGTCCAAAATTTCTGTGTATAACCAAAGAACCATTACAAAATCACATAAAATCTGGATGTAACTCTGTTACGGTTTATACATTGTGTCAACTTGAGAAGTCTAGAAGCTTAACTAAGGGATTCAGCAGCTCTACATCCTGGGGTGTAGTGGACAACCCACTATCATTCTAGGATATTATTCATTGTGTCAATTTGAGAAGACTAGAAGTTTAACTAAGTGATTCAGCAGGGGGCCAGGGTCCTTAGTTTGTAACATTTTCAGCCTGTGCAAGAGGAGGACAAGCAGATAGTGTGAGTGCTACACCCACCCCAGGGGAGTAGCCAGCATACAACAAAAGGCAAATAAGGAGGGACTAATTGCTAGTTCTTCAGAATCTTCACGTTCAGCTTGGAGGTTGTCTCCTGGCTTCTAGCGCAGACTGTTCGGCTTCCGCCTGGGTCTCTTCAGCCTTTGTCATAGTCTCTTCAGCCTTTCGTCATAGATTCTTCAGTGTTCCATTGCAGACTCATCGGCCTCCTGTTAGGGGCTTTAACCGGACACTGCAGTGAGCTCCAGCCCTTGGGCTGGACCTTTCAGCCTCCAGTGTGCAGACACCCTCTGTACACTCCCTCATCTGACTCTGTGGCTGACCATTTTAGGCCAATCTTGTAATTTATCATATATTTATGTATCTTGTGTTACATCTTTTTCTCTAGCAAACCCTGACTGATACGAGCTCTTTACTACTTAGAGCGGAAGCTGAAAAATAAACTCTTCTAGTTTGACAGCACAGTTCAGAAAAAGAAGCAGCTTAGAGCAGACAGTGCAGAGAACAGAGGGAATGAGAAACAAAGGAAGTGCAGAAGACATTCCTCATGAGAATGGCTGCAGGCATCATTTGAAAAATAAGCAAATTTGTGGAAATAATAAACTGATTATTTCAAGATTGAACTTTAAGCTATTCCACAGAGGCTAAAAATGACCTGAAGTTATAGGTGAACCTATTTCAAAGATAGTGACTGACTGCTGAAGCACAGACAGCTGACTTTTATTTGCTTTGTTTAATCCCTTAGGCATTATCTCATTTGTCCTTTACAATAATTTCACACTGTTCTGTAGAGCTTTAACACTTACTGTATAAGAAAGGAACATAAGGTGCAAAATATTATGTCTTGCCCCAAATCACAGACTGTGCAGTATTACAATTAGGAACCTGAGCTCAGAACATCGTAGCATATCATGGAGAAAAGACCTACCAAAGGAATGAACAGAGAACACGTGGATGGAAACAGTATGCTTAGTTTCACCAGAATAAACATTTTTATGGTAGCCCTGGGAGGACGAGTTGTTACACTTTGCTTATTGCATGATAGGTGTGATCAACAAATATGGTAAATGCTTAAATTTTTAAAAAAATTACTGTAAAAGACACCTGACTTTTTTCATGTCATCAGTTACGCTATTGTAACTGGTTGATATCTTGAGTCAACTCAAAATGTTTACCTTTTTTCATGGTTATTTTGACTCTGGGGAGGAATCAGAAGTCGCATGATGCAGATCTGGTGAATGAGGTGGATAAGAACACACTGTAGCACTGTTATGAACCTGACTTTTTGTGGGATGATAATGGGCAGCATCCACTCTATTTTTTATCACAACTCATAAGGCAGACTTGCAGAACTGCAAGAGTGATGGGATAAGTGTGTTTGAAATTAGGGAGAGTATTTTGAGCGGGATTAATATCAATATGTCTTTACTATAATAAATTTTTAAAGTTAAATTTTTTTGTATTGGGAATTGAATTTATGATTTCATGCATGCCAGACAGTGCTACACCACTGAACTAAATTCCCGGCCCCCTTAAAAGTTAAATATTCACAATATATTTTATTATCTTTTATATGTATCAAATTATTTTATTATAGCCCATAAATATGTACAAGTCTCAAGAAGAATGGCCAAAAATTGTGTTCTATAATGGGTATAGGAAATTTCCATACTGGCATTATTCATATGCATTCATTTCCTCTTGTTTTGACTGTATTTCATACTATGTGGCATTATCTAAGTGCATTAAATATGTGCTGTCAATTATCTTGCATTCATATGACAATCAAGGGTCATTAATGGTATTGTGAGAGAAAATTTAACAAAGAAAGTAAATCAAGGGATGAAATACTTTTAACAATATTACTCAGAGTGAAAGCCACATATCAATAAACGAGTTCATATTTGGAAGCAGGGGTAATGTGAAAGCAATTAAGAATCATGTTGGAGACACTGCACAGTATTTCTTAAAATCTCAAAGCCACAAAAAAGAACAAATATGAAAGCCTGAGTGTATTTTATCAGGTAAAATGTGAAATAACATGTTATGTCTAAAGGAAAATATTTTTTATTCCCCAAATAATGTCACTTATAGTAGTATGTTCCATTAAATGTGAACTGAGTTAGAGAACCTTCAAGAAGAAAATTACTCTAGGCTGGAAGACACTGAAAGACAGAATCTGTTTCTCACTTAAACTAAGCAGAGTAGTAGGAGTCACGTTGGTTTTGATTCTAAGTATAATGTCTTTATAATATGCTATCCAAACTAGGAAGTCTTTGTAGGTAAAGGGGCACTTAGTCAAGACAAGAACTGTAAACCAGCAGCACTACCAGGTAATCTGAAAGGTATGATGACCCCATTTGTAAGATAACACATTCTGCTTATTTTTTCTCATTTTTCTAAATTTATTCAGTTTTAGAAATAACATTTACTTTTGATATGTGAAGGGAGGATCCCAGTAGTGACTACATTAAGAATTTAACATATTTGTACAGTGATTTTCAGATCATCACTGCTCTCCAAGTATAGGAAAGGCTAAGCCTGCATCTAAACATGGAGTGCTTCAAATCAAAGAGAATGAAAAAAAGGGTATCCATAATTGTATTATATAGAGCAGTATTTATTACTGCTATATCTGATGCTAAAAAGGTACCAGTTTTCAAATGGTGAAACAATCACAACTGTGCAAAGAAATGTTAGCAATGCTATTTTTAATACTTACTTTTTAAACTTACTTTAATACTAGAAAAGAATTTCACCAACAAGAAAGGCAATTTGCTCTTATAAGAATGAATAAAATGAAGAGTATATGGAAAATAGGTGAGAATATACAGGAACCAAATGTCACACGCACATTTAGTGGAGAATATAAATTAATAAAATCATTTTGGAAAACATTCTGGAAAATTATTTGGCATTATAAGTTAAACCTGAATATATGCATACTTTTTGACCCAGCAATTTCTATTATAACAGAAATGTGTACATATAGTCACCAAAGGACATGTAAAATGTTTATCATTGCATTATTCATGATAGCCCTCTAATAAAAACAACTCCAAAGCCTACCAATATAAGATTTCAGAATGATAACATTTTGGTATGTTTATACAAAGAAATACTGTATCGGAATGATAACCGAAAACATGTATTACTTCTGACAATATGGATCAATCCCACAAACATAATTCTTAGTATGATAATTCAAGCAAAAATGACTATGCATTTGTAAAGTTAAAATCAGATCAACCCAAACTACAATGTTAAAGTCAGAAAAGATGAAAGAGTTAGTGTTACCTTGCAAGGGTCACAGTGGAGCGCCTTCAGGACGATTGTGAGATACTGCTTCTTGAATCACATGCTCATGAAGTGGGAGCGTTCAGTTTGGGAAAAACATCACACAATTTATACATTTTTCCTCATATAAATTATACTTCAGCAAATATTTTTAATGTCAAGTTTCTGTCTAATACTGTCTGAAATAATAATAAAAATGTCAAGTTAGTATGATATGAAACACTGATGTTCTAAAAGCACATCAAAAAATTACTTCTTTTTTTAGTTTTTTGGAAAAGTAGTGCTAGAAAAAATGTGTTCCAAAGTTTTATATGATAGCATGACAGGATCATTTCCATTTCTAACTCTCCTTAAAAAAAGAAAATCTAACTATATTTTAGAAAAATTTAGGATTATAAAAAGATGTGAGAAGTATGATCCAATTTTCTGTGATTTTATATATATACAGTACTAGTGACTTTCTTTTTTTCTAAAAGAAACACTCATTGCTATAAAAGCTTTATTTTTAATTTAAAAACATATTTTCTACAGTTTTAAGCACTGTTTTCTAGACACCAGAAATAAGAATGTGTTGAAAGCAACTTCTGTTTACATTTTATGGGAAAAGAAAAAATATTGTCAGTGGCATCATTTTTGACTGATAGCTTATTAAAAGTAAGAACAATGCAAATAAAATTTATCATTAGCTAGGTTGCACTCAATCATTCATAATACTCTTAAAAATGTGTGCTGATATGTTTTATAAAATTTTGGCATTAAAATTACTTCTCCTTTTAACTTTGCAAAAACTTGGTTTCTATATTCTGAACTTTTTGATTTTCAAATGTTTGCTATGACTGAAAAATTTCATAACTCATTAAAAAATCTATAACAAAATTTTAGAAATTTTAATTGTTAAAATCAAGGATCTTCTTTTTATATTTTGTTTTGCAGTTATTTGTTTTCACTGTTAATCATATTTTAAAATTTATTTATATTGCATTGTATAGTATTGCAATGCAGAAAGAAAACCGTTTTTATGTTATAATTGTATATAGAACACAAACCACTAACTAGATAACTTGATGTTAAATAATCATTTAATTGGTGCTATATTGCAGCTCATGACCATAACATGGGGCAAAGCACAAAAGATTACTTAGAGTCAAATTCCAAGAATGCCAAGAGGGGCTGTCCTTAACACAGACCCCTCATCATGGGAGTTTCATAAAGACAACCCTAAACTGAAACTTCTGTGGCTTTTTATTGATATAACCAAGAAAAAGGAGGAAAAACAATATAGTAGGTGCTCATGGAGGGGGGAGGAGAAGGACAGGACAAGGAGAGGGCAAGGTCAGGGTGGTCTGTTACACGATTGACCTTTGGGCCAATCTAAGTTATACATCAGAGTATGAGGAAGAGAAGATCAGAGCATTCATTCCTTAAGGTGATGAATTCTAATCCTACCAGGACTTGTGGTCCTGTAAGCTACCTTTCAGTCTCTAACCATGCATTCTGGGAGGTTTTGGGTATGTGATTCCACAAGTCTCTTACCTCTTTATAGCCGTCATATATATATATATATATATATATATATATATATATATATATACCTCTGGCCAATGTCCCCTGAGTGTTGTAAGTAGTTTACATATTATCTAGTCAAGAGAAAATTCGTGGAAATTGCAAAAGTTTTGGTTAGAAATAAATACATCACAACTTTTCCCAGCTGACATAATGAACTATCCATATTCTATCTGAATATTTATTATGAAGTGTAATTATTTGGGTTGGATTAGGTTTGAATAAAAAGGTAGGCCTTTAATATGCTATGTAAAATAAAACTAATGCTTACAATGTATTTTCTACATTCTTGGCTACAAAAGTGAATGTGAATCATGGTTTAAACAGAGAAAGAAAGCAGCACAGGGATGGATCAAAAAGATAATTCTCAACCGCAACATTTTAATCTTCTACAATATTTTTAGTGCTTCTTTTCTACTTCCTGAGGGATAGATCACCATGTACAAGAAAATTAGAAAGCAATACTTCTTGCATTAGGTATAGATGTAAGTTTATCCACAGAAACACATTATATAAACACACTCTTTTGTTAATTGCCCAAGATGATAGTAAAGAAGGGTACTAAGAAGTTCAGCACAGTTTAGCACAGATCATATCACAGATATGAAATCAGAGAACAGAAAGAGTCATTGAGAGAACAGATGGAAGGGAGGGAGAAAGCAAAACCCCAGGTTATCAGGCAGGCTCTGAATATCAGGCCTTGTTATAGCAACCCATGCAGCACGTAGGAGACTGAGAAGATGAAATCTGGACCCAGGACCCTTGTTCCGTGGTGTCCCTCAAACGGAGAAACCAAAGGACTGCTCCCCTCAGGGACACCTCAAGGAGAAGTCCTGGTCACCCCTTCCATGTTCTGGAGCCCAGGGTGTCTCCTGGCCTTCTTGTCCTCCCATGTGTGGAAGACTCTATCCGATACAAAGAGCAGAATTAAAGCTGTGACTTCCATCCTCTGAACTGCTTCATTTTTTTAGTAAAGTTTTAAGGAATTTATTAAATAAATAATTTGCATTATGGTTGCTTCTTTTCTTCAGTAATTTTCACATAAAACATAATGATGATGATTATGGAATTTAAGAATTTTAAAATTCATTTTGAGTAGAGAATGAGTAATTGCTCTTAAATTTATTTTTGATTTCTAAAAACACTTAAACATTTATGTATTGGTATGATAACATGTAATGATTCCATACATGGATACATTGTATAATGTTTACATCATTCATCATTTCTTTATGGAGAAGATATTCAAAGCACTGTCTTCTGGATTTTGAAATATACAGTACATGATTGTTATCCATAGTCATTCTTCTGCACATCGGCATACCAGAACTTTTTACTCCTGCCTAATGGTACCTTGGTGTCCATTTATAACCTTTTTCCTTCCTTCCTCCTATACTCCCCTGCTTGTGTTAAAAAAAAAAAAGCACCTCACAATGCTATATAATTTCATACAGGAATTCTTTTGGTCACTAGCTATAAATTTTTATATTCATAGTCCTTATTATAGAGTGTTGGGGCTCAGGGATATGAAATAATGTTTCACTATGCTGGGGACCAGGCTATGTGACTGTGGCCCCATGGTCTCAATACTGGTGTGAATTTCATGTTTCCTGGCTGTGCAGAGAAGGATCAAAGCCTCAGTGCTGCTGAGACAAGATAATGTCTGCTGAGGATAACTGAAAGAATGTGGGTGTACTGATATAGAGAAGGATCTGTTCTCCCTTTATTTCCTCCCCATTCACTACAGTTGCTGTTCCATGAAAAGAACAACACCCTTCTCTGCTTTGTTCCTTACTTGCTGATAAAGAGGGTCAAACACGGAGATTGTTGTGCCTGTCCACTAGAGGCAGGGTACTCCTGGTTCCTTTTTACCTAGAATAATGTCTTTTGTCTTTCTTTAGTCCTTGATGCTCCCCCCAACAGGTGGTCTGATCAACCCCCAACAATAGAAGGTAGGATCAGTCATCTCCCATAAATCCATAACTTCTTAAAATTCCAAGTAAAGGATATATATTTTTATATAGCAATATCTTGGTAGCTTCTGCATAGTAAAGACAATATTCCAGGAATTACATTGGAAAATGCTAGAGCAACTCTTACAGAAATTGATATTAACAAACTTAAAGTCTGGGTACTTCACATCTTAGGTGTACATGGGTATGGGTATCTTTCATATTGCCAATGTCAATATGCAATTCCTTCCCTAGTCATCTCAATTTTCAATTGCCTCTGAAAAACATTTTGTTTCGAGTATTAATATTAAACAGTAGTACTCTAAATATCCATTTCTCTAGATCTTCTATGTTTAAACCTTAGCAAATCTATATTTTCAGTCTTCATTGAGTTTACATTTTTGTATTCAACTCTTGTCTTTAGGATAGTCCTGAAGTCTGCAGTAGGGGATGGCCCTCTGTATCAGGCTGGAGAGCAGATTCATCATGAAGATGAAGTGAAACAGTCAGGGCCTCTCACTTTCATAGGTTCCTTCTCAGCACCAATTTAGTGTACAAAAAGTTAAAAAAGGATTTGAATAATTTTCAAATGTAATATATTTGACTGATACTCAGCTAAAACTGCCTGGGTCCATTTCACCTTCCCTTCTGACACACTTCTTGTTCAGTGACATCAGTGTGGTCTCACAAACTTTTCCTTTGGACGTAGTGGATGATATTGTGTGATGGTGGTTAGTTTGATGGAAATCTGCTATCCCTAGCCTTTCTGGCATAAAATGTGCCAACTCTTCTGGTGTGATCTGAGGTTACGGTGTGACCGGAAATGGAAGAACAAAGGTGGGAGAGAAGAAACACGGTTTGAAAGGTAGGTAGCCATTGATAGTATTTCAAAAACACTTTTAGCTATGAGACAGGTAAAGCTGTTAGCAGACAATTCTATTCTCATTGGTAGAAAATGAATATAGATATATCTGCTTGATAGGAATACACTTAACAGCACAACATTAACACTTTAAATAGTCACTAGTCTTTTTTTTTTTTTTCATTTTTCGCTGGAAGAGAGGGAAACAGAACTATTAGAATTCCTGTCTTACTAGGAAACAAACTTGTAGAAGTGATATAAACTGTAAGATTGTATATGAAGATGAGTATTTTATGTAACCCCGTTTTTCAGATCTCATCTTTGTGTATCTGACTACTCTTCTTTCCTAAATTCTAGAAGTTTCAGAAAATATTCCAAGTGGAACATACTCAAAGCAATAAATCTTGAAGATAAATTTCTCATAAATTCAGTGTTTTGGATTATTTGATAATTCAATTTTTCAGAACATATTAAATAAACATATCAAGAAAATATCTAAATTTATTGGTAATTTGATTTGATTTAATGTGAATTACTGACATTAATAAAGGACAACAAAATTAATACATTTCTATAAATAAACAAATGATAATACAGAGGTTTATGTATACTGTCAGCAGAAGGAATATTTAAAACTAATCTAATCAAGAAAACTTGAAATAGTAATTCTCTGAAATCTTACAAACATAATAGATATTTTCCCAAATTGAAATATACATGATTTTCCCAATCTTAAAAATATACATAACATGACAGATTGTGATGCTAAAAGGAACTGCATGAAACTATTCATAATAATAAAACATTTAACAAACCATGCTACTTTTTCTATAGATAACATAATTAAATTCTTGCAAAAAAGAAACGCTTCTAAAAAATAGAGTCAATAAATGTTTTTATTTATTTTTTCATTTTATTTTAGAGAGAAAAAATAAAACAAAATTTTGAAGCAAGATAATAGGAGAGTAACAATGGTTAATATAGTGTGCGTTGTTATCTTCGAAGTAGTTACACAGAATACAAGATACAGGCATTTAATTGTCTAAACAATATTAGCACAAACCTTTCTTTTTGATGAACTAAGAGAAATTAGTTGTATATCTACCTTAACTATCATATATAGTCTTTGCTTTTCCCTTCCTTCTTTTTCCTTTTCTCCAAGCTCAATTTCTCTTTCCTTTTGAACAGTTTCTTCCCATTTCACAATATCTATTGCATGGTTTGAATCTTACTTGCTCTTTCAGCTGCTCACACTAGGGAGACAATACAATGTTCACATGTGAGTCTGATTTATTTCACTTATAAGTATGGTCTCGAGTTGCATCTATTTACCTATAAAAACCTTGAGGTTCTCCTTCTTTATGGCTGAGTAGTACTCCACTGTATGAAAAGACCACATTTTAAAAAATTCATTCCTCGGTTGATGAGCATTTGGGTTGTTTCCAAGATTTAGCTATTACAAATTTTGCTGCCATAAATATGGGTGCACCTATATCTCTGTGGTATGATGCTTTTAATTCTATTGGGAAAATACCCAGAAGGGGAGTAGTTAGTTCCAATGGGACCTTCAACCATAGTTTTTTGAGGAATCTCCACACAGATTTCTGCAGTGGTTGCATCAGTCTACATTCCCACCAATGGTGGAGAAGGGTTCCTTTTTCTCCACAGCATTTCTAGCATACTATTGGTTGATTTGTTGATGCTAGCCATTCTTTGTGTAGTGATGTGGAATCTCAGTGTTGTTTTAATTTGCATCTCTTGAATGACCAACAATGGCAAACATTTTTTATATATTTATTTGCTCTTTGTATTTCTTCATCTGAGAATTGTATTTATTTCAGATGCCCATTTTTTAAAAAATTTCAGACAAAAGGAGAACAAGAAATCAAAACATAACAATTTCACCCCAACCAACAAAAGAGCAACCATCACCAGCATATTGGATATTCCAGAAAATTATTTAAGGCAAAAAAATACAGACATGAAGTATTATCTAACTAACTGTTAACATAATTGTTTTCAAGTGAACATTTCACATTAAAGATAAAATCTGAAGGTGACCCTAAAAAAATTACATTTTACTCAAAATTCTATTTCTCTGTCACAACCAATTTTTTATATACATAGATTTTGTTTCAGATGACATGATACTCTACCCAGAGGATCCCAAGAACTCCACACCTGTCTTTTTGTGACAGCAATGTACTGAGGTCTCCCAATACAGTTGTATTAAGGCTTACTTGATTTTTCATGTTGATTAATAATTGTTTTATATAACTGGGTGAACTAGTGTTTGTTGCATTATTATCTCTTCCTCTTAAATTGTTCCCTTACCAATATATAATGATCTTCTTTTTCTCTCTTAATCAGTCTTAACTTAAAATTAACTTTATCTGCAAATAGAATAACCACCTCTGCTTTGCTTTTTTCTGGACTCCTGTTGCATGGAGTATTGTTTTCCATCCTTTGACTTTCAGTCTATGAGTACCTTTTTAAATTAAACATATTTCTTGTATGCAGCATGTTGTTAGATCTTGCTCCTTGATCCATTCTGCCAGTCTATGTCTTTTGACTAATGAATTAAGACCATTAACATTGATGGTTAAAACTGATACGTATTGACTTATCTTTATCATGTTTGGTTTTTTTTTCCTGGTGGATTCCTTCTTTTGGGGTTCGTAGAGCTGTAGTACTTATCATCCCTTTCTAAAATGTCCTTCAAAATATTTTGGAGTGCTGGTTTAGTGGTCATGAATTTCCTCAACTGTTCCTTATCATGGAAGTATTTTGTTTCTCCCTCTATTTTGAAAGATAATTTTGCAGGAAACAAAAAACTGGGTTGAAAGTTGTTTTCTTTTAGAACTTGGAGGACTTCACTCCAAGCTCTCCTTGACTTGAGAGTTTGTGCTGAGAAGTCCACTGTAATTCTGATGGGCTTTCCTTTATGGGTGATTTGTTTCTTTTCCCTTACAGCTTTTAAAATTTTATTCTTGTGTTGAATTTCTGGAATCTTGACTATGATACACCTGGAAGTAGATTTTTTTTTATCATTGTTAATTGGGGTTCTATATGCCTCACTTATTTGTATGTCAAATTCTTTTTCTCTGCCAGGAAAATTTTCTGACACGATGTCTGTAAGGATGTTTTCAATGTCATTTGTAGTATCTCCTGCTTGTTCACTGACTCCAATTAATCTTAGGTTATTTTTCTTTGTCTCATCAAGCCACTGCTGGATTAATATCTCATGATTCCGTGCTAGTTTTGAAGAATCTTTCTTTTCCTGGTCACTAACTGAGCCTGTCTTCAATATCTGAGATCATGTCCTCACCTTGGCTTAATCTGCTTTGAATACTTTCAATTGAGTTTCTATTCTTCTGGATATCTACTTGAATCTGCTTTATAGAATCCATTTGCTTGCTATGTTGTCTTTCCATAATTTGCTGAATCTTTTTTATGTTTTTGTCTGTATCTGCCCTAACATCACCAAGCATAGTGTATATTTTGGTAGTCTCTGTGGTTATTTGAGTAATTATTTCTGATTTTATTTTTTCCAAAACCTCATTCAACTGCTTTGTTACCACTTCTAAGAAGCCCTGTGGGGGCTTTCGGATTTCCCAGCCTCATTGCCCCCTGGGTTTGCTTTTGGTGAACAGGTTTGCTTTTAGTGAACAGGTATCTGGGATTGTGATCTGTTTAAGTGTCTTCTCATTTCTTTTCTTTTTTAGCTTAATTCCTAAAGTGATACCTGTTACGATACCTGCAGTGGGTTATTTTAATTGTCATATTAAGGACTTCCAGGTGATGAGCACTTCCCAGAGATATCTTCCAGGTTTAACTGGTTCCTGGGCTCTGAGTCTATTGGAAAATCCCAACTCCTCAGTTTGTCAGAAGTGAGAAACCACTGCTCACCTAACCCGGTCCCTAGTTCCTTGGCACCATACCCCAGCCCTCTCTGCAACTCCCAGCAAATCCCAGTCCTGAACCAGCAAGGCCAACAGCTATCCAGTTCAATCGAGTCAGTTCTGGCTACAGTGGCACCCATAGCACCAAACACAGTCAACCAAACTGTAAACTGATCCAACCCCTGATTTACCACCCCCAATCATATAAACTGAACTTATATCCATACAACAGGATGCAAAACAGTCATATATAATACTTAGGTTCACAAAATGTCAATTCTTTCCCCAAGAGTGAGGACCCAAAATGAATTTAAGAAAAAGCAGAAAAGTGGGAAAAGGGAAAAGAGACTGCAAGTAGGTTGGAAAACAAAGATGGGTCCACCACTCAGGGAAACCACTGCAGAAGACTGAGGGAAAAGAAATCCAAAAGAGACAGAAAAGAGAACAGAACAAAACGAGGCCCAAAGGGAGGGCAGAAACCACACTCACACCAAAAAACAAAACAAAACAAAACAAAACAAAACAAAACAAAACAAAAAAAGAGTCCACTTCTGGGGTTCTTTCAGAATTCACTGGTAAACAGCCTATGGAGACAGCAACCCAAATCATGGCACTGTATCTCCACAAGCCGGCGACTGTTCGTGGACGGAGTAGTAGACAACCTTAGCAGGCCTGCCCTGAGAGAAGCCTCCTGGGGCTCACAGCCATCCAGGCAGTCTCTACGGTTCTGCACCCAGCTAAAAACCACTGCGGGGAGCCAGCAACAGTTTTAGCCCCAGGCATATCTGGCCTGACCCAGGAATGGCTTCTGGCAAATCGCTCTCCTGCGGGAGGACCAAGCCCTCCACACTGACCACCAGCCAGCACAGTCCTCTGCGCCCGCTGCTCTCCTCCACCTGAGAATGATTCCGCAGAGGTCCTGGGTTCTGCAGCTGCTGCCAACACCGTGATCCTGCACTGCCAGGCTCCAAGAGCCTCCCTTGTTCAGTGAGTCCGGCTCTGCACGAAGGCTCTGCCAGCTACCACCTTCTTCTTAGTTGAATTTTTTTCTTTTCACTCTTTCTGTGGTGTTTGATTCAGACTTCAGGTTCTTCCTGGGTTCGAGGAATCCATCTCCCTCCTTTTTGTCTTCCTCAAGGTGGTGTGTTCCCATGTCTAGACGGTGTCTCTCAGAGAGGCTGTTTTCCCTGCATCCTACTACTCCACCATCTTCCTGGAGAGATGCCCATTTTTGGATTGGGTCTTTAAATTTGGTGGGTTTAATTTTTTTGAGCTCTTTATATGTTCTTGACCATAATCCTTTGTCTGAGGAACAGCTGGTAAACATTTTTTCCCCACATTGTTTGCTGTCTTTTCACTCTGTTGGTGGTTTCTCTTGCTGTGCAAAAGTTTTTTAATAAGATGAGAACCCAGTTGTTGATTCTTTGTGATAGTTCCTGTGTGATTGAAGTTTTATTCATAAAGTCTTTGCCTACAGCAATGTCTTTAAGAGTTTTACCTATTCTATCTTCCAACAGACTTAATGTTT
>RJWM01026087.1:0-28527 GCA_004363535.1 Dasyprocta punctata | reverse complement strand
GGTGTGGGTCTGTCCCCAAAGCACATTGTTTGAAAGGTGGTTATTTGGTTTAATAGTGACGTGCATGGGCTAGGGGCGTAGCTCAGTGATGTAGAGTGCTTGCCCAGCATGCATAAGGCTCTGGGTTCCATCCTTAGCACCTCAAAAAAGCGAAAGAAGGAAGAAGGGAGAAAGGAAAGAAGGAGAGAGGGCAAGGGAAGAAAGAAAGAAAGTGAAAGAAGGGATAAGAAGAGGAGGAGGAAAAGGAGAAAGAGAAGAGAGAAAGACATAGTTCTCACACCCATGCGTTGGTCCCAGGATTGGTTTCTGGTTGTGCTTTATCGATCACACTCTGCAGGACAGCGTCCCAAACTCACAGATGTTGTCAAGCGGGTGCTGTGAGCGATCCTTCTGTAGCCCCTGTGCTGTGATCCCAGGACCTCTGTCCCTGCTCCACTTCCTGGACAATGGAGTGAACTCTCTGGGCAGCTCGGTGTTGTGTGGGTTGCTGTAGTGGCACAGATAGTGTGGGTCCAGGCTACTAGTGGTGGCACTGATGGAAGCATGAGGGAGAGGACACTCAAATTCCACTCCTATATAAGCAGTTATCCCAGGGAGGACAATCCTGGACCTCCACGCAGGAGCCCAGGATGACCAACTGGCCATCAAATTGCTGACCAGTACTTGCTACTGCAGCCTGAAGTCAGATTTGTACTTTCTGCTGCTCCTGGAAGTGGCTGCTTCAGTTCTGGAAAAGCTGAGGGTCCTTGCTTGGAGAGGTGGCCTCCATCTCTGCCTGTGGAAACACTTTACTGCTGAATGGACACAGGCACAGTTGAGGACAGGACCTGTAGACAGCAGGGTGCACTGGGAGGTCATTGTGTCTACCTCATCATTGGGACCATCTGCATGGGACACAAATCATCTCTTCCCAGGTTGGTTCTGAGAGATCCATTCACACTGCCTTCCCTGGGCTACCTTGGCACCCACCAGGCATCTGGTTTGGGTCCCTGAGCAACCAGACCAGTCGCTGCTGTTCTGACCCAAAGGCTCTTGCCTTTGGGGAAATTGTTCACCACCATATGATATTCCTCATTTTGCCCAGAGATTTCCCTTCCCCCTTCTTGCTGTCTTTGCGGTCATGGTGGAGAGGGACAGTGACACTACAGCTGTGCCTTCTGGGTGCCAGCTGTGTGCAAGCCCTGTCTAGTGCTTTTCCTCAACTGGCTGTGCAGAGCACCCCAGGGAGTGGGGATGTGGATTGCAGGACCACAGTATGGGAGGTGTTCCCCGCTGCTGCGATGGAGTCACAGGGTCACCTTGTGCCCAAGTGAACACACGGTGCTTCCAACTGTAACTCTAGCTTCTAGGCAGGTTGCACCCCAGCCTCCCTGCTGGTAGTTTGAATATTTGTTCTGCATGTCAGAGTTTTCTATGTTAGCCCTGCAAGAGTCACTCTCCATCTTTACATCTGCACGGTTTAAATTAAATTATCAACATGGACATAGTGTAGCTCCAGCAATGTGGGAGGCTGAAGCAGGAGGATTGCAAGTTTGAACCCAGATTGGGCAACTCAGTGACTTAATAAGACCCTGTCTCAAAAATAAAAGTATAGAAAAGGGCTGGGGGTGTAGCTCTGTGCAAAGGTCCTGAGTTCAACCCCCTGTAACACACACACACACACACACACACACACACACACACACTATCAGTACCTCATAAATTGGCCAAGTTTTACTTTTAAATCACCTGGGTACTTATGTGTTTCTGTGGGTAGATACAGAACAATCTTTTCAATTTCTTCTGTAGTTATGGAACCACTCAGGCTTTCCACCTCCAAGTGAACCAATTTAGTAATTTACATATTTCTAAAAATGTATTCATTTTATGCATAATATCTATTTTACCTAAGTTTTCAAAATTTTTGACATTGTGTTATGCATATTATTTGCTTATAATCTATTCCATTTCCTCTCTATCTGCAGTTACGTTATTCCCTTTGTCATTTCTAATGATACGCATTTGTGTGTTCTCTTTTTTCTTAGACTCAGCAGAGTCTAATCAAATTGTAATTTTATCAGTTCTGCTTTATTTTTCCAAGTCATTAATTTGCACATGTTCTCTTTCTCTTCTTCATTTTCCGTGAATATTTTATTGTGCTGTCCTAGCTTCTCGATTTGAATATTCAGGATATTTCCCCCCTAGTAATTCTTAAAATTACTCCTTGAAAGTCAGCTCAGGAAAGAGAAATTTTCTTGCTTGATTACTGCTCAATCCCTAGCACCCAGAGCAGCGTAGGTTGGTTACAGATGCCCACAGACTATTTGGACAATGAGGGACCATGTTACTGGCTTTATACATAGGTATTTAAGGCCACAATCGCTACTCTGAAAAATCTTCAGGTTTTGATATAAAATATGCTCATCGTTAATAATTTCAGACTACTTATATTTTATTTTTAATTTAATTTGAGCTCTTTATAGGAATGTATGAAAACTTGTAAGCGGTTAGACTTGAGGTGAAGGTATTATCTTTATTTTATTTTTGTTTTGTAAAGACGGGATCTTGCTGCATAGCTCAGGCTGGCCTTGAACTTGCAGTGATCTCCTGCCTCTGGCTCCCAAGTGTTGGGATTACAGGCATGCAACCACAGCTGGCATTATCTTTTTGTTGCTAGTTTCTAATTTTAGCATAGTATGATTAGGTAATGTGGCCCATATGATTTCTACTTTTGATTACTGAGTTTTATAGCTTGGTACATGGTCAGTTTTTGTCATTGTTTCATGGACATTTAGAAAACAATTTGCTTTGAGGTTACAAATAAAGCTTATTAAATTTTGTATTCAAGCCTTGTCTTTTCTCTATTCCACTGGATTCTGAGAAAGTTATGATAACTGCTCCACTAAGATGATGGCTTCATTAAAGTTCTTTGTGTTTCATGTTTTTGTGGCACATTGTATCTTTTATTTTATTTTTTTTTAAAAAAGGATTTTTTGGAGACAGGGTCTCACTAAGTTCAGGCTGGCCTTGAACTCACTATGTAGTCCAGGCTGGCCTCAAACTCACAGTAATCCTCCTGCCTCAATCTCTCAAGAGCTGGGATTACAAGCGTGTGCCACCGTGCCCAGCTTTTGTTTTGTGTAGAGCTTCTTGCCTTGAATGTTGCTTTGTCTGATATAAGCAGTTGCCTGGGACATCTTTGCCAGACTTTTAATGTTAATCTTTGTTCTGGGTATTTTGTAACTTACGCACATCTCATGTTGTATAAATGTGCATACTCATTTTGGTCTATTTTTCGTTACTGTAATGAAACACCCAAGGTAGCATATCCTTAGAAAGCAGAGAAGTTCTTATGGTTCTAAGGCTCAGGTCGAGGGGGTCACCTGGTGGCCTTCCTGATGGCAGAGGCCTGAGGTGGTGTGGATAGAGGCAGGAAGGGCTTGTGTATCCTCTGTTCTCTCTTTGCTTATGAAACCACAAGCATTTGATGGGGGGGGCCCTCCACTTTCATGACCTGATTTAATCCTAATGCTTCCCAAAGACGTCACTATAACACCAGAGTGAGGTCAATTTCCACCCTCTTGATCCTCTTTCAACCCTCAACCTGGGGTTTACACACCAGGTGAGTTTCCAATTCAAACCATATTTGTGTGTGTACACAAGAACTTGTAAGCAGGGTGTGGTAGGCACTCCTGTAATTGAGCATTCTGGGAAGTTGAGGCAGGAGGATTGCAAGATTGAGCCCACCTTGGGCAATTTAGCCACTAGTAAGACCACATCTCAAAAAGGAAGAGGGTACTGGGGATCCAACCCAGTGCAAAGGCTCTGGGTTCAATCTCCAGTATAGCAAAGACGTATGTGAGCATGCGCAATATGAGGTTTTTAAAGTGGGAGTGGTTAATGAAGCCACACTGACATGGTAACCATTTCATGTTTGCCTTTCTAGCATTTCATCACATGTTCTCTGTTTGCTACTGCTTGTTTGGGGAAGTTTTTTCAGGCCTTCCTAGGCAAGGAAGTTGTAGGAATAACACCCAGAAGGACACCGAGAAGGAAGCTGAAGTTGCCGACAGCAACCTCCTTCCTTTCTGTAGCAGACTGGGTAGTGACCCCTCGGGACAGCAGACCCTCATCCCCGGAACCTGTGTTACCTGTAACGGCACCGTCTTTGCAGAGGCAGGTACATGAGGGGTCTCCAGGTGGAGAATTATTACGGGTCATTTGGGGGTTCAGTGCCATCATAAGAGTTTTCCCGAGAAGGAAGTGGAGGAGGGTTTCACCCCCAGGCAGAGGTGGGTGACATCACAAGTTTGGAAGCTGGGGCCCCACCTGGTCACACCTGGTTTTGGCCCAGGGACTCTGAACTGGGGCTTTCCCTGCAAACTGTGAGCCAATGCACTTACTTTGTTTTTCCTGGGGCTGGAATCCAGAGCCTCACGCCTGCTAGATCCACAGGCCACACCAGCCAATCGTCTGTTGTTTTTAAGCGAGCACGTTTGTGCAGCTATGGGGCTGATACCCTGCAGTAGTAGTCAGGATTCCCCAGAGGAATAGGGCGGCAGAGTGACTATGTAATCACGGAGCAAATTCTCCAAGTCTGAGGACACAGCAGGGGCTGGACGGTCGCAGGTAGAGGTCCTAGCTAGAGGCTCGGAGCAAGAGGCCGGAGGATGTGGCCCCAGGCTGGACGTACCCGGAGTCCCCGGTGCAGGTCCACGTTCCACGGTAGAGAACCTGGAGCCTGAGGTGTGCGGGTGACAGCAACAGCAAATACACCCCGACTCGGGGAGCCCCCTGCTGCTCTGGACGGAGTGGACGGGGCATGATGACACACGCAGTCGGCTCGGGAGGCGCCCTCACGTGCCCTGGGGAAGTGCACTGTGCTGACCCGAGGCGCCTCTGCATGCGGGCGGGTTGATGGCCACCTGCGACCACCGCTCTCTCGCATGTGCCAGCTGGGGAGCTGCCTCCGACCTGTGGGACACCTGGCCACAGCTCACCTGCCCCTTCACATCGCCTCCCGGGGAAACGAGACCCGCGTGTCCCCCCCTCCCCCCAAGCGTGGGAGGCCCTGAGGCCCTCGGATCTCTCACAGTGCTGCTGGGGTGCGGAACGGGGACTTAACCCCTCTATTCTCCAGGGACACAGGTCTCCCCGAGGCCCCTCCTGTTTCTCACTCTTCTTAAGGCTTCCAATGGTTTTAAAAATTTTTTTATAATTAAAAAATTGTACTACACTTTTTAGTATAAGATAACTACATTCATCATGGGGTGTTAGTTTCTTGTACAAAACATACTTTAATTCCTTTGTATCTCTTCCTGTTCTCCTCCTGACCTCTACCTCTTGGACCTCCCTTCCCAAGTGCAAAAGATTTATCATCCTCTGTCCTATTATCCTTTATTTTGTTCTTTATTTATATTTTTGGGTTTCTCAGGTAAGAGACCATGCAGCATTTATGCTGTGTGTCTAATTTATTTCACTTGACATCATGGTCTCAAGGTGCATCCACCTTCCTACAAATGACTCAAATTTATCCTTCTTTATAGCAGAATAGTACTTCACTGTGTATAAATACATTTTCTTTATGCATTCATCTGTTGCTGGACATATAGGCCGCTTCCAAGATTGAGCTATTAGGAATTGTGCAGCTGTAAACATGGGCATGCATGGATCACCATAATATGATGTCACTAACTCTTTCAGGAAGATGACTAGAAGGGGAATCTCCATCCTGATTTCCGTAGTGGTTGTAGAAGTTTACACTCCTACCAACAATGCAGAAAGGCTCCTTTTTCTCCTGCAACCTTGCCAGCATTTATTTGTTTGATTTCTTGATGACGACCATTCTTTCTGGGGGGAAGATGGAATCTCAGTGTTGTTTTAATTTGCATTTCTTTAGTGGCCAACAATGTTGGAACTTTCATGTATTTATTAGCCATTTGTGCTACTTCTGTGAAGTGTTTATTCATTTCAGTTTCCCATTTTTTGATTGGGTCTTTTATTTTGGGAGGTCTAATTTTTTTTTGAGTTCTTTACATATTCTAGATATGAGTTCTCTGTTTGCAGAGCAGCTAACAAAAACTCTTCCCATTCCATAGGTTGTCTTTTCGCTCTGTTGGTTGTTTTCTTTGCTGTGCAGAGGCTTTTTAATTTGATATGATCCCGTTCATTGATTCTTAGTAGTTCTGGTGCAATTTGGGTTCTTTTCAGAAAATCCTTGCCTATGTCTATGTCTTCAAGAGTTTTACCTATTTTATCTTCCAGCAGATTAAGTGTTCCTGTTTTAACATTTAGATCTTTGATCCATTTTTAGTTTGTTTTAGTACATGGTGAGAGATCTGGGTCTAGATTCAATCTTCTGTGTGGAGATAGTCAGTTTTTTGGTCCCCTTGTAAAGATGAGGTAGCCAAACATGCCTGGAGTGGTTTTATATCCTTTCTTCTGTTCCACTGACCCACATGTCATTTTTTTTTTCTATTCTGTTCCACTGATCCGCATGTCTTCTTTTTTCCCATTCCATGCTGTTTTTATCACTATAGCTTTGTGGCATAATCTAGAAGTCCAGGATTGTGGCTCCTCCTAACTTTTTCTTGTTGCTTTCACTATTTGGGTCTCTTCTAGTTCCATATGAATTTTAGGACTGTTTTCTCTAGTTGTCGAGGAATGCTTAATTATATTGCATGAAATCTGTGTATCTCTTGCTCTTGTATGTAGAAGTTCATGTCATCTACAAATAAAGATAATTTAACTTTTTTCATTCTTGTGCATATCCCTTTTATTTTTTTCTCTTGCCTTATTACTCTGGCTAATGTTTTGAGAACTGTATTGAACAATTATGGTGATAATGGACATACCTGTTATCTTCTTGATTTTAGAGGGAAAGTTTTCAGGTTTTCCTTTTTTTTTTTTTTTTTTTTTGTACTGGGGCTCAAACTCACGACCTTGCACTTGCACGCTGAGCTAAATCCCCAGCCGCCAGGTTTCTCTTATTTATATATTAGGTACCAGAAATCAAACTCAGGACCTTGTGCTTGCTGGGCAGGTGCTTATGCCACTGAGCTATATCCCTAGCCCTTGGTTTTCCTTATTTAATATGATGTTGACAGTGGGTTTTATCAGATTGAGATAATATCCTTGAATATATATTTTTTTCAGCTTTTTTATTCATTATGCTTGGCATGGTGATGCATGCCTGTAATCCCAGCACTCGGGAGGCTGAGGCAGGAGGATCATTGCAAGTTTGAGACCTGGGCTACAAAGTGAGTTCAAAGTTAGCCTGAACTGCATACTGAGACTGTCTCAAAAAAATAGGGCTGGGGACTTGGCTCGGTGGCATAGGCACTTGCCTGGCAGGTGCGAGGTTGTGAGTTCAATCCCTGGTACAAAAAAAAAAAAAAAAAAAGAATGAATGAATGCTGAATTTTGTCAAGGGCTTTTTCTGTGTTGTTTAACATGATTATGCAATTTTTGTCCTTGCTTCATTTATGTGGTGATTACATTTTGCTCTGTGGTGGATTAACTAATGATCAATTTGTAACACTCAGCTGAACTGAGTCAGTGTGGTGCTGGGTGTGGAAGGCCCAGCTGAAGATTGTTGCCAACAGCATGAAAGGAGACCTGGAGGGGAAGATGGTGAGCTGTTGGCTCTCCTGGAGAAAGTCGTTGTGCTGGTTTTCCTGATATGAACTCAGCTGTTCTCATCATCCAAGGAGCTCAGGACCTCGCTGTCTCTGGGGATGGCTATGGTTCTCTTTGGGGAAGCTCTGGTTCTTACCTTGAGCGTCACTTCCTGGCTCCAGTGCAGATCCCTCAGCCTGCTGGTGCAGATCCTTCATCCCACTGACACAGACTTTGTAGCTTCCACCACTGACCTTTGCGCAGATCCTTGATACAGGCTTGCATGAGACATTGTCGTGGGCAGTAGGCCTCCAGCTGGATTCGCGGAGGACATTGCCATAGGCTCTAGGTCTTCACCTGGACTCGTACAGGACATTGCCTTGGGATCCAGGCTTCTTTGGGTCTCTAGTGTATGGGCAGATCTCTCACACACTTTTGCATTTGACTCTTTGGGTGAATATTATAAAATAATCCTGTAAATTATGTGTTCTATATTTAATCTTTTCCCTTGTAAGCCCTGACCACAACATGTTCTGATCTTTATTATTTCCTTCCTTGTACTAGTTTTGGATCTGGATTGTTCTTGGACCTGGATGTGCATCATTAGGTTATTTATTTGGGCTTGCTCTGTTTTTTCTGATTCTGGGCATTCACCAATGTAAACTTTCTTCTTAGGACCACTTTCAATGTGTCCTGATATATTTCATTGCTTTCTGGTATGTTGTATTGGTATTATCATTTGATTCTAGGAACTGTGTAATTTCTTCCTTCATTTCCTCTGTGACCTATTTATTCAAGACACTACTGTCTAGTTTCTATGGATTTGCTTAATTTCTGAGGTGTCTTTTGCCACTGATTTCTAGCTTTATTGTGCTATAAACTGATAATATGCATGAGATAATTTTAATTCTTTTGTATTTACTTAAGCCTGCTTTATGGGCTAAGATGTGGTCTAATTTGGAAAAGTCCCATGTTTTGCTGAGAAGAATGTGTAATCTGTTACTGGGTGTAACATCCTACAGGTATCTATTGAGATCATTTGCTCAAAGGTTTGGTTCAACACTGATATTTGTTTGTTGATTTTTTTTTGTCTGATTATTTTTTTGTCTCTTTGTGACAGTGGGGTACTGAGCCCCCGCCATTATGATTGTATTGGTGTTTTTCTGGTATTTTTATGTCCAGTAGTGTGTTTTATGAAGTTGGGTATGTTGGTGTTTGGTGCATGTATGTTTATAATTGCTGTTGAATTGTTTCTTTAACCAATATGTAGTGAACTTCTTTGCTACTTTTGATCAGATTTACTTGAAACCTAATTTATCTGAAATTAGAAGAGCTAGTCTTGCTTTTTGGGGAGTTTTTAATTTCATGGAATATTTTTTTCTATCCTTTGATTTTTTTTTAACCTGTGAATTTCTTTTGATTTTTTTTTTTTTTGTAGTATATATCATTGGGTTTCGTTTTGTGATCTACTTTTGTCAGTCTGTATCTTTTGATATTTTGATTGAGGAAATAAGACCATTCACAGTGGGAGTTAGCATTAAAGGGTATTGGCTTCTCCTTATTGCATGATTTTTTTGTTGCTGATTTTTTTTTTCCCCCTTTTCTACTTAACTGTTTACCCTGTCTGTTGAAATCATTCTACTAGATTTTTGGGGGCATAGTTGTCTTCATTGTCCCTTTTTAGGGTATTCTTGAGAAGTTTTTGAAGTGCTAGTTTGGTGGTCATGAATTACTTGAGGTGCTCTTTGTCATGGAAATAACTTATTTGTCCATCAATCCTGAAGGAAAGCTTTGCTGTGCATGCAAGTCTGAATTGGGAGTTGGAGTGCAGTTTTTCAAGCCCTATAAGTTCCTCTTGGCTCTTAAGCTTTGTGTTAAGAAGTCTGATATAATTCTAGTGGGTTTACCTTTACATTCATTGCTTTTCTCTAACAGTTTTTAAGATCTGTCCCCATGTTGAACTTCTGGTTTTTCAATTACAATGTGACATGGAGAGGTTCTCTCTTCATGATGGCAATTTGGGGTTCTATATGCCTCACTTACCTGTATGTTTGTTTCTTTCTCCATCTTTGGAATGTTTTCTGTTATTATTTCTATAAACTGGTTTTTTTAAAAATGCCCTTTGGTCTATCTTCTGATTTTTCACTAGATCATTCTTCTTTGCTCATCTGGTGACTATTATATGCATCTTTTATGTTACCTTGGTTTTTTAAAAAGTTATCTCTAAGGAATTGGTCTTCTGAACTTCTCTGACTCCTATATCTGGTGATTTCTGGTTGGAGCTAAGGTCTTGGTTTATCCTAGTTATGAATGAAGGTGTAGAGCTTCATTCTCCAAAATAGAGTCTATAGCACAGCAACTCCATGAAATGTTAAAGTGGACTCCCCCATTCCCCCAGGCTCTGCCACTGAACAAGAGATGGTGATGGCAGGTAAGGCAAGGATAGGCTGATTGGGGCTGGCATTTTTGATCTCTAGTTTTCCAGGCTGCTTATTTTCCAGCTAGGTCATATTTTCAGGGAAAGAGGCTATACATATATGTATGTATATATGTATGTTCATGTATATATGTATATGTGTATATATACATATATATATATATATATATATATATATATATATAAAGTGCAGTCACTCAGTAAGTTTGGAAAATGCTGAGCTAAACCAAATTTTGTAAAGCTCCTGAAGAAATAACAGTAAATTATGATAGAAAAACGGAAATGCATACATTGCTGGAAGAAGTATAGACTAGCAACTTTGGGAAAGTTTGGCACTTTGGCCACACCAGCCAATTCCATTGCTAGATGTACCTGCCCAGGAAAAGTGTGAAATACATTGAAAAAAGAGTAGATCACATGCGTTCACAGCAAATACTGGGAAAACTTAAATATTTCCCAGCAGGCAAATAGACTGAACAGCTCTAATAAATCCATCCTTACAATGGAATACTCCTCAATAAGAAACGGGAAAGGGGGTGAGATTTCCAGATATCGCTCGCGGTGAGTGGAAGAATCCAGACACAAAAGACCACGTATTCTGTGAAACCACTTATTGGAAGCCTTGGAACAGGAACAACTCATCTATTGTTTTACAAGTCAAGGCGGTCACCTCTGGGTGGGGGGAGGCGTGGGAGTGATAAAATGTCCTCCATCTCCATGCAGGACTCAGTGACACAGTCCAGTCTTTTGTTAAAGTTCACTGAACTGAACACCCTGGGTCTGTGCCTGGGCTGGTTGTAAATCGTATAGAAGTTACTGTGCAACTTCTGGGAGCCTTAACCAGCAAGGCTGCATATGTGTGGCGGCGGGGAGCGGGGCACACAGGGCTTCCTGACCCACCTTCAGCCTTATTGGAGGGTGGGGGCAGATTCCCCTTCCAAGGGCATGAACTGGGAACAGTGGCCATGTGGGGCAGCAATGTCGGACTCCTTGTTCCTTGGGTCTCAGGTGTCATAGTGCACTGTTGGCTTTGAGAGACCACGCAAGGGGAGAGAGATGGGTCACTGCAACTACTCCAGACAGGGCTGGGCCGTTTTGTCACCGGCACACCACCTCCCGCCAGGCTCTGCTAATGGGACATCAGGGCATCGGTATCTGGGCTGAGTTGTGATGGCTGGTATAGCAGGGGAAGTTTCTGGAATAGTGGGCTGAGCCCCCCACCCACCTCTGTGGGGATAGCGGGGTTCAGCACCCTTGTCTTATGCGGGCTGCCCATGCCCCTCCCTGAGTCACACACAGACCAAGGAC
Organism: Dasyprocta punctata; assembly: GCA_004363535.1. Taxonomy (NCBI): domain Eukaryota; kingdom Metazoa; phylum Chordata; class Mammalia; order Rodentia; family Dasyproctidae; genus Dasyprocta; species Dasyprocta punctata. The sequence continues at coordinate 17,186 of RJWM01026087.1, read as the reverse complement.
AAAGCCCGGCTGGCGGTGGCTCCTGCTGCAGTCTGGGGAGCTCCAGGGCTCTCAGTAGCTAGAGCAGCCCTGGCAGTCACGGGCTGTGTGGCACCGATGGCCGGTGGCCTTGCTGGTCCTCTGCTCTCAGCTCTAGGAGACTGTCACAGTGACTGCTTCCTGCTGCTGCCCTTCTGTTTCCCCACTTGGCCTAGGAGACGGCCTTATTTCTCTCTCCCTTCTGTCAGTGTAGTGGGACACAGCAGGCGACTCGTGAATGAATTAGGGTGAGAGAGAGAGAATGTGTGTCTGTGTGTGTTTGTGCAACGTCTGTGCAGCCTGAGCCCAGGAAGGAAGGAAACAGTGAGGGTCACAGAGGCACGGACAGCCAGGCAGGCCAGTGACAGTCACCCCCGGAAAGGTCCTTGCTGCATGCAGGAATGACATTGCTGTGTGTGTGGGTGACAGATGCCTGGCAGACGATTAGGAAATAAGTCCTCCTCTCCCCTGGGCCCCGATAGCATCGGCAGCTAAGAGGCCTGTCTCATTTCATTACAAATCTCCCTTCCCAGGCTTGGAGAAGCTCCGGGCGCACAGGTGTGGGAGGACTGCGGCTGCGGCAAGGGCATTTTGCTTTAATTGTGGCCATTAATCTGGCACCAGCAGCTGGGCTCTCCTACAGGGAAGGAGGGGACAGGAAGCCCATCAATCGGGAGCCAGTTGACCCCGCTGCCTGCTCTCTGGTGAGCGGAGAGTGGAGGAAGAGTTTTTCTCTGCCCCAGGCTCTCCTGGGTCCTTGGATTCTGTAGGCGTCCTTGGGAGCCGGCAGGTGACAGCTCCAGCCCAGGTTCCTTCTGTCTTCCCAGGTGAGGTACCTTGTGTGTTTTAAGGCAGTCCCAGCCCCGAAGTCAGGTGTGACCCCAAGAAGGATAGGGAAGCACCTGGAACAGTCCTATGAGCAGGGTGGAGTGTGAGGCTGCTGTGAGCTGGGCAAGACTGGAGAGGCCACATCTACAGCGACAGACGTGCCCGTGGGCGTGGGGAGGGCAGGCCCTTTTTGCCTCTGCCTTCCCATCTGCAGCCCCAGCTGCAGCCACCAGCAGGACTCTGGCAGGACTGGGCCCGGGCTGGGCTGCGCCTGCCAGGTGCTCTCCTGCGTCCGTCTTGTGCCACAAGTAGCCCTGAGGGGCCAGATGGAGGCACAAAGGGTGAGCAGGGTCCTGCCAGAGAGGTGGGGTGCACATGGGGAGGGGCCCCAAGGAAGGGGCTCTGTGAGCTTGCTTCCTGGGTGGCCAAGCTCTGGGGGTTGGGCTGTGTCCCCTGAACACTTCCTTGATGGAGGCCCTGTGGACATCCAGGAGCACAGGCGAGGCAGCATGGCCATCAGCGAGGGGCTGAAGCAGGCCCTGCCCAGGGCTTCAGGAGGGGCCTCTGCCACCAGAAGGGCCTGGCGGGGATGCAGAGGGGACAGGCTGCCAGGGAGGGCCCATGCTGTGGAGGAGGGTTTGGTGCTGGGAAACCTAGACTCTTGGTGCCTGTCATGAAGGATGATTTTGGGTAAAGAGTAAAGCAAGGCCCATTTGAACATGGCACATGCACATGTGTGTGTGTGGTGTGTACTGTGTGGTGTTGTGTCTCGTGTGGTATGTATGATGCGTGTGTGTCTGTGTGTGGTATATAATACCATATATGTATCTGTGTGATGCATAGTATGTCGTGTGGTATGTACGTATATGTGTCTGTGTGTGGTACACGGTTTGGCATGTGTATGGTATGTGTCTGTATGTTTGTGTGGTGTATGTGTCTGTCTGTGTGGTATGTGTGTCTGTATGTTGGTGTGGTGTGTCTGTGTGGTATGTGTCTGTATGTGGTATATGTGTGTATGTCTGTGTCACATTGTGTGCACGTGGTATGTATGTATGCATGTTGTGTTTGTCTTTTATGTATGTCTGTGTGTGGGTTGTCATGTATGTGTGGTGTGTGTGTGGTTGTGTGCGGATGTGTCTATCCTCAGTGTGCATGGTGTAAGTGTGTGTGATGTGTAGATGAGGTCAGGGGCCCAGTGCCAGCTGTAGCAGCACCCCCTCCCCAAGCTCAGTGACCTCAGACACTGGCTCCTCTTGGGCTGGAGTAGTCGCTGGCTCTGTGCCCTGCTGTGGCCTGGAGAGGGACCGAGGTGAGCTATCAGCCCTGGGAAGCTGGTTGGGGTGCTCAGCTCTCCTGGGTCATGGGGTGGGGGGATGCTGACCTGCTAGCAAGCCAGGACGTGCCTTGACTTCCCAGGTGTGTCCAGCAAAATGACTCCTTCCCTCCAGGGCCCTGAACTAAGCAAGCAGTGCCCCCCACCTGCCTTTCTTGGCTCTCTCTGCCCGGACCCCTTAGAACTGCACTGCTGCTGCAGCTAGAGTTCTTCCTGCGCCCCTCTGTGTCCCTGGAAGGTGCTATGATACATTTGGCTCTGCAGTCCAGTGCCTTTGTTCAGGAGCTCTTCACGATTTGTCCTCCTGGAAGACTGCATATACTTCAGAATCCAGTGCAGACCCCACCTCTCCGGGGCTTCCCAGCCTGCCCTTCCTCTTGACAGGCCCATGGCGACACTCCTGACCTTCTGTGTGGTGGCTTCCTTTGTTGTCACCATGTTTGCAAAGTCTTCTTGAGAACTGACCTTAGACTGACCTCTCCTGGCAGGGATGGACGATCCAGGCTGTATTTGCTATAGTGGAAGACGTGGGGACACTGTACCGAGGCCCCAGTATGGCTTTAGGCTACAATTTTGCAGCTCCACCACGAGGAGGCACCAGTGTCTCTTCATGGTCACCTGCTCTGGGCTGGAGGGCCTGCTGGGGCTTTGTCTGCCCTGTAGGCTCTGGTCATTCAGGTGGCTGAGCCCCTGGGAGCCAGCAGCTCTGCCTTCCAAGGAGACCAGGTTCTAGGGAGACAAAGTGAGACCTACAGAGCTTGGAACTCCTTTCTTTCCCTAGAGAACTGAGAGGCTCATTAGGCTAAGGTAGGAGTACTGGGTCATGCTCAGGGCGGCCAACCAGGCCCATCAAGTGGCTCTGGGTGAAGCAGCACCGAAATCTAGATACACTAAATAATCTGCTTGCTGATCGCTTCACCTGATTGCTTTATTAGTATGAAAGATAAATTTAAATCAGACTTGTGACCAAGAGGAGCCCCACTCACCTCCTCATTAAACTGAGAGAAGTCAGCTAGGCCCAAGGACACCCAGCCTCCTCAGTTAATTCACATTTATTACACTCAGGAAACAATCTAATTCAATTAAAATGTTTCCACAATGCATTTAATGAATCTCCCCAGAATCCAGTACATTGGACTGGAGCATTTATTATGCCAAGCAGCCTTATGAGCAGAGCCGAAGCTGTCCCTGTGTCCCCAGGAAGGGACCGAAGTCAGGGAAGACGGCAGGCTAGGGGTGGGGTAGGGCTGGACCCACGTGGCCTCTGCTGTACTGTGTCACCCTGGGTAGGCAGGAGGTGCTCAGGGCTGTCTGAGAAGCAGCAGGAGGTATTTGGGAAGCCAGGGAAGCTGCCATTCCAAAGCTACATGCATTTTTCTGACTCTGGTGAGGTAGGGATTTGAACACACGGTGCCTTTGTTATAAAAACCGGAAGTCAAAATGATGCCGAATTGGGGTTTGTTCTTGTGTGCTATCGGTAGTGAGCACTTGCTGGGGCTGGGCAGTAAGATCTCCCACACAATGTCTTTTCATCCTAGCATGACCCTGTATTAACAGAGAGGCCCCTTGTGAGTTCAGGACACCTGGGGACCTCTGAGCAACTGGACTCGGGTGAGGCCCCGGAGACCTGCCTCCCACAAAGCACCCCAGAACCTGGTTCTCTGACCTAAAAGTTCCACCTCCCAGCCTGTCTGCTGGGAGTAGCCCTTCCTGACGCCCCAGCCCCTTCTCACCCAATCGACTGCGTGGGCACCAAACCATATGTGCCACCGTTGGCACTGTGTGTCTGCTAGAAAAGAGCTTTATTCACTTCATAGGCAGCACATGAGCTGACAACAGGAAGATGGTCATTAACGAAGAAAAAGCCACAGCACACAATGCTTGCGGGATATATAGTGTGCATTAGTGGCCATCATTTCTGGATGGTGACCTAGTGGGTCAGTTCTATTCTCTGGATTGTCTAACACAAAAAAATTGCTTTTATAATCAGAAAAGGCTATTAAAATGGTTTTTTAGATAAGCCATCTTAGCTTCTCATTTCTCTTATTTTTAGAAAGGTTAAACCTTTGGATTCTTCTGTGTCTGTCCTGTCTGGTGGTGTCCCATGTTGCTGATGATTTGCACGAGCTCCTTGTAACTCAGGAGTTTAACCCCTAGCTGTTACATTTGTTGAAATAGTTTCCCTGGTTCTTTACTTTTCAGTGTGGTTTCTAATGTTTTCAGTGGACAAAGGTTTATCATCTTCTGTCAAACCTATTGATCTTTCCCTTTCAGAGGCCTCCTATTGCTTCTGGGCTTAAAAAAATCCTTTCTCAATGAGAGATAAAGCAGATATTGACTCAGTTCTTAGGCCTTTTCTTTTTTTCCTTTTCTTTGTGGACGTAACTCTTTGTTTGATCTGTTTGAATTTGTACTGGCTTACAGTGTGCAGAATAATTATTTTCCAAATAGTGAAGCAACTGGACCCTTCCCATTTATTGGCTATGACTTCTTTTCTTTCCATACAGTATGTTTTACTCATTTTAGATTCCACTTTGATACCAATTTCATTTCTGGGTTACTATTCTGGTACATTGACCTGTTTCTGCTTCTAACCTGTCTCATACTGTTTTATTATCCATAGCTTTTTCATATGCTTCAATATTTGAGCTCTCAGTTTGAACCATTTGTGCTTCTTTTATCTATTCATTCTTTTTTTTCTTTTTTTGTGGCACTGGGGTTCGAACTCACAGTCTTGTGCCTGCCAGGCAGGCACTTAAGCCACTGCACCAAACTCCTGGCCCTAGTCTTTTGAGACAGGGTCGCACTATGCAGCTCAGGCTGGCCTTACACTCACGGTGTAGCCCAAGCTGGCCTCGAACTCACAATGCTCCGCCTACCTCAGCCTCCCAAGTGCTGGGATTAAAGGCGTGCACCACCATGCCCAGCTTATTCATTCTTCCAAGTGACTCTGAGAATGCTTTTGTAGTTTCTCATCCCAGAAAAATTCCACTGATATTTTAAATTCTAACCTCATTAAGATATTCAAGAAGAGGATTTGATGATCTGCAGCTCCTTTTATTATTCTCAGGAGAATTCTGTGGTTTCTCATACTTCTAGTTATGAGTCAGTATGGGGCTGAATGCCAGAGATGTACAAATAACAGAATTTACACATGTGTTATAGAATGGTATCATTTTTAGTGGGAAAGGCTGCTTTTGAGAAGCTCGATGTCTGTGATGTGCTGTTGAGTAAGACTTGACTCGTAATGTTATGCCTCACAATGTCACCTTTTGTCTGAGTGGAGCCCCTGTGTGTGTGTGTGTGTGTGCGTGTGTGTGCTACATTTTCACCAACACATAGTGATTCCTATGGCAGGGTAGGAGTGGAAGTGGGGAAGGGGGTCAGATAATTCCCCTCTGATGAAGTGAGAACAGGGGAAGGAGGTGCCATACCTTTCCTAGAGGCCAGTGGCCACTCAGTTGCTCCGTGGGTCCAAAGGCTGCTCTGGGAGCTCCTGGTGGAGAAGAGGCGATGCCCACAGACAGCTGCTGGGGGACAGTGATGTCCACTTGTGTCACATGTTCCACCTTCCTTCCCCACCTGCAGCGGTGTGGGGAGCACATCTGCTCAGGGCCTCCCAAGAGGGACTATCCCCAGGTGGGTCAGAGCTGTGCTTGGTGCCTGCCTGGGGGCTGCAGGAACCTAGTGTGGGGGGTTCTCACAGAAAGGGGGCCTGGATCTGATGGCTACCTCTTCTTCCTGTCCACACTCTGCCACCCCAAGAAGTCTTCTGTGGCTCCTGAGTGGTCTCAGGGGCGATGTCACATGACATGAGCCTGTCTGCTAGATGAGGGCCTTGTGATGGTGGGAAGAGGAATAGTTTGCCAGCCAGCCAGGCCTGGACTCCAACCCCAGCTTTCCTGCTGAGCAGCTGTGGGCCCATTTGTTGCCATGCTCAGTCTGCAGTTGGTGTCCCAGGAAACAGCACAAGCAAGGAGCTCAGTCTGGGAGCAAGGTGGTGGCCGGTGGGTGACGAAGTTTCCATGGGAGTCACCCCAGCACTTTTGGGCTGACAGGGTCCCTGGAGAGCAGGGATAGGGGACAGGAACCATGTGGTCATGGATTCTCCAAGCTGTCTCCTGGCCTGGTTGGCAGTTGGCATTCAGCTGTGGGCACCATGAAGCCACTGGTGACCAGGGCAGGGACAGTAGGAAAAGTGGGGAGGGTGGCCTGAGTGTTGGTCACTGGTTGGGTGGAGTCAGATTAATGGGAACGGATCTACTTCCCTCCCTGGCAATCTGGACAAATGAAATTCTCTGTTTCCCTGTTGGTAAAACAGGGATGATTCCAGAAAGGACCTCGCAGGGCTGTGGCAGAGGTAAGATTATGGAGTGGGAAGCAGCCCTGGCCGGCGACCCTGCCTGGCACCCCCCCAGGGGAAGAATGACTCCTCAGCCGCCAGGCACAACACCAGAGGTCCTCTTCCCTTCCTGGGGTCCCGCAGAAGGGACCCTTGTCCACTCTGCAAGGCCAGATGACATTGGCCCAAGGTAGGTAGAGGTCAAAGAGAGGACAGGATTGGGGGTATCAGTACTGGGGAGACCCGGGGCACAGGCAAGACCCCTTCCACAGATAGGGATGCGAGGTTCACAGAAGCTAAGATGTGCTCAAGCTCCAGCTAAGAGACTTCTGGCTCCCAGGGCAGGGAGGCTGTGGCTGACCCAGTGTGGACGCGAAGCAAATGCTGGTCTCAGGGTTGCGTCCAGGGCTTTCCTGTGGGTGAGGTGAGAAGCGCTCTGGGGCCTCCTGTGCCTGCGGGTAAATGGCTCAGCTGGTGGTCTCTGGGTGCCAGGGACAGTGAGTCATTCCAGACCCTGGCTCGGGGCAGAAGCTTCAGCTCCTGTGTCTTGTGTCCAGTGGGCACCCCCTCCAGCCTGCCTGCCTATAAGAACCAGTAAGGGCTCATCTCTCAGCTGGGTCCCAGCCTGGGCACTTGATGAAAAGAGCAGAAGCACAAAGCCCCCTTTCGCGAGTGTCCCCCACCTCCCCCAGGCTGCTCTCTCCTGCTGTCTTCACTCCAGCTGTCCTCAGAGTCCGTGCGCTGCACAGCTGGCAGGCGTGGGGAGGGAGGCAGCGCCGCCCAAGATGTCCACAGATCTAGCTGTAAAGCCAGCATTGACTAGTGAATGGAAATGGGTTTCATTTTCCTCATCTGCAAAATAAGAAGAATGGAGCCACATATGGTGCTTGAATGGGGGTTGGGGGGCAGACAGACAGACACAGAGAGACGCTTTTTGGGGTCGTTTCTGTGAACTCTCTGAACTGAGCCTGGGCTTGCTAGGCAGTGCCCAGGCTGGGACACAGAGGTACTTGGAACAGACACCTGCACTGCCCTCGGGAGGCTGAAGAGGAGAGTTGCCAGGGAAGCCGACACACGCAGAGCACCCAGCCCTGGGGAGGTGTGCAGAGCCCTGCAGTGGCTGGAGCAAGGAAGGCTGGGCAGGGTGGAAACCTGATTCTCCCAGAGTCAGCCTGACTCAAGATGGAGAGGCAAGGGCTGGAGAGGTTCAGGCGTACCTTGCCCCTGAGGGAAGTGGTGGAGAAAAGGCATCTGGGGCAAGGGTGAGTGAACAGATAGGCCACCAGCTCGGAGGTTTTGCTTTGGCTCAGACTCCAGCTCCTGTGTGGCTGGTGAGTGAGGGCCAGACCTGAGAGCACTGCCCTGCACCCTGAGGCAGAGCCTCTGCTCCCCTGGGAAATGTGGCTGCTTCTCTAGAGGCCCCTGATGCCTATGCTTGCAGATTGCCCAGCAGCCCTCCAAGATTCCTGGATTCTTTAGCTGAGACTGGCAGCCGCCAGCACTCTGCCTTCCAGTTGTCCCCCTGCACTTTCCAGGGGGCCAGAGAGGTTCTCCGGAGTGTGTGTGTGTGCATGCGTGTGCATGCACACGTGCACAGACGGTTATCTGGGATCTCCAGAAGTTGGGTCGTGCCTAGGCAGTCTGTCTCCTCTTGGAGATCTGCAGTGTGAGAGCTGCCTTCTGGAATCAATCCCCCTGCCCCCACCCACTGTGAAATCTAATTTTGCGAGTTTCAACTGTCATTGCCTTGAGCGGCTCTTGATGTCAACTTGCGATCCGCAGTTCTTGCCTCCTAAGGCGCTAATGAAGCACCCAAGCACGGCACTGGCTCCCTTGCGAGGAAGTGTGATTTGCCAGGCCCTGGAGAGCTGGCAGAGCTCCTGCAGCAGAGGGTGTACGTGCAGGACCCCTACACTTTGGGAGCGCCCAGCCCCAGTTTATCCAGGCTCTGTGGCACAGGTCAAAAAATGTCACTCCACAGGTAGGTGACAGCAGAGGCTGCAGGCAGGTGTCGTTGGCCCATGGCCTCTGGACAACCCAGTGAGAAGAGGTTCACTGGTTTCCTACCAGGAGCTCCCAGGAACGGTCCCCTGCAGGCAGGGCGGTGGAGAGGCGGTGGGTGACTCCCCTCCAGGATCCTACTCTGAAGGCCCAAGTGGGTGCATGGAGAATCAGAAGCTCACGCGTCCACTGGCTGCTCCCGACCCGTCTCCCCTCCACCCTGTCCAGCTAGGGCCAGCACCCCAGGGCCTCAGGGCTGTGAGCTGGCTGCAGGGCGCCTCTCTGTGACCTCCCAGCCCTGGCCCAGTTCTTCTCTTGTTTCTGTCTCCTAGAAGCCCGTGTGTGCCCTTGTGTTTGATCTGATCAGTGGTTTCTTCCTGGGCCCTGGCAACACAGTTTAGGTCCATAGAAATGTGAGTTTTGCTCTTGGCAATACTAAACTCTCATCTGTGGGGCTGGGGATTTAGCTCAGTGGCTCAAGCGCTTGCCTGGTAAGTGCAAGGTCATGAGTTCAATCCCCAGTACCAAAAAACAAAACAAAACAAAACTCTCATCTGGTAGCCACTTTTCTAGAAAGGTCACTAAAACATGGCATGCAAATTCTAGGGTGCTTGCTCATGCAGAACAGAAACACAGGTTGCAGGTGCAGGCAGTGACCACGGCAGGGACCAGAACTCTAAGACTGGGTCTAAATGTGAGGCCTCCCACTTTGCATGTTCCTCTATCTCACTCCAGTAGCACAGGAGCTGTTACTACCACTGCTCGAGCTGGTGGCTCTTTGCCTGCTACCAAAGTGCCAGACTTCAGCTCATCGGCCTTTATGAATCCAAAGGTGCATAGAGTCTGTGGGCGATGCTTTTCTGAGCTCTGCTCTTGCTCATGTTAACTGCACGGCTCTGTGACTCCCACCAGGAGTCAGCAGTTAGCCAGGCCGCCCCACAGTGCAGCAGACCGGGTGGCCTGCAGGAGACTGGCCACCAGGGGGCGACCGCATACAGCAAACCTGTGGCTCCGAAGGGCTGGGGTAGCTGTGGGCCCCATTCTCTCCCAGCTCTAATTTTCTCAGAAAAGAAAGTGACCAAAGGGAAAATGCAGTCCATGTCAGCAGGGATGAGGACCCTGAGGGTAGGTCATTTTCTGTTTTAAGAACAGGCGTCCATCCTGTCCAATCTGTCCCAGCAGGTTGGTGTGTACATGTCACAGAAAGAAAGGATGAAGGTGTAAAATCTGGCTTTTAGTGCATATTAAAATGAGTTTATTTACAGAGTAACATGATGCCACAGAGTACACAGCAAAGTACCACAGCAAACCAAAGGGCAGCACCACTGGTGACAGGGGACCTGTTATTGGTAGATTTATACAATTCTAGAATATGTAAGTGGAGAGTGAAGCTCTGAAAAGAGCAAGAGAAACAAGATTTTCAAATACAGAGTGTGGGCAGTGCCATGGAGAATTAGAGATTGGAATGAGGGCCGTCATGAGTCAGACGGCAGACATCTTGCTTCTTTCTTGATCTTTGATCTCACACCAAAATGCCCTGCATGTCATTCACAGAAATCCCAGCCCATGTTCACACAGCACTCTTAACAGTCAGCAAGGGAAGAGACTGCTGGAGCAGTGTGGGTAACCTTCCTGCAAGGCCACCCTGAAGCCCCAGGGCCAGTGTAACATTCAAGTGATCGAGACTGTAGACACACACACTAGCCACACACGAGTGGGCAAAGTGGATTTCCTGTACTATAATAATATTCATAGCAAAATATATACTTCTTTAGTTCTGCTAGGTTAAAAAACTTCTGACCTCTTTTTGATTCCCTGAAACTTTCTTGATTTAGAAAAAAACCATGGGGATGTGTGGGATGGGGAAGAGATTGGGAGGCCCTGGGAGTGGGTTGTGGACGGGGGTTTGGAATGCAGGCCCCTGCAGCACCCCCTGGGCAGGCAAAGCTTCTGGCAGTGTTGGATGCAGAAGTCTATGCTAATTTCCAACAGCTGTGGAGAGGGGCTCTGTAACAGCTGTATAGCACCTTGTACAGTCTGGGCACTTATAAATACTAAGTGGAAGGATGCTGGATGGTAAACACCTCTGTAGGAAGGTTTATAAAAATGGTACAATGGAGTAAGAAAACTCCCAAGAGTTCTTTAAACATATCTACTAAAATTACCTTATGTCTTTAAAACAAACACGCAGTCCTCGGCATCATTCGGTCATGGTGTTCCCATGCCAAGGTCTGGGCCACAGTCATGCTGTGGTGGGGTGGGACAGTTCCTTCTTAGACACCAGGGACTTCACTATCTGCCCCAGGCTTCCTGCATCACCACCATCACCATCATCATCATCATCATCACCATCATCAATCTTTTTTCCTATTCTAATATACAAAATGGACTTTTTAAAGAGAATAGGTGCTTTTTGGAGGATGGACTTACTTTACCAGCTAAATAGCCGATACGGAATGTTATGTGGATTCCCCTCCTGGTGTCTGTCACACTTAGCCTCACTGTCTAAGAAGCATCGGGACAGAAAGACTGATTTCTTTGGTATCATCTCTGGCTACAATCTAGCACCATGGCTCTTCTGGCTTCCTGCAGCACCCCAGGGCAGTGTTGCTGCGAGCATGGACAGCGGGCTCCTGTGCACACCTTGGCAAGGGCAGCGTCTGCACTGGACCAGAGCTTCAGTGCTCTCTACTGGCAAGCGGGGATGGGGAGCACAGCCGGGGAGCCCCGTCCCCAAGGGTGCTGACACCTCACACAGCTGCCATCACCTGAAATACATGAGTGCAGGGTCCTGAACCCACCCAGCTTCTGGGGCTAGACTGCGTGTTTCCCCGATGACTTCTAGTACAACTATGGGAAACTGCTAATTGCAGGTTTCCAGCAAAATCAAATGTCAGGTGACTTCTCAGTGCTGGAGTATTCACCACTCCAATTCAGGAAGCTGAGTACAATCCTTTTATGCTGTGCTACTTTGAGGGCTCCGAAATTTTATAATACCAGGAACTCTGAAATACAATTATAGGTAGGTGTGCTCCCAGAAATGCCCTTAGCATTTCCACAGGTTCAGATTTCGTGGCTTAGAGTTTTACCTGCTCACAGGCACACTCTGAGTCTGGAAGCAGACCTAGTCCCTGCCTGTCTGACACTAAACCCTCACGAGTTTCACTCCCAGCCCCTCAGTAATTAGGTGGCGTGGGTGCTGTGTCCCTTGTGTCCCTCACCCAGTTTGCCCTCTGAGGGCGTGTCCTGAAAGAGATGGCCAGGCTCCTGGCCTCCGACGCCAGCAGTCTCAGGCTGACGGCCCCACTCACGGTTCGCACACTGCAGCTCCACAGGCTGCTGCACCCTTTCCCACCCCGCGGTTGTCCGTGCTTAGCTTCTGCATGGCACATTGCTATACGTGTTCTAGAGGGCTCTCTGCCGCCCCGTCCTCCGCAGAATCTCACTCATCCTGCCAGGGCAACACTGCACTCCAACAAGGCACTCCGTGATACATTCACACCTGCTCCCAGCTGCTCCGGTCACTGCCCTGTTCCCCAGGACCCGAACAGGTCAGATTGTTCAGGCTCGGGTGGCTTAAGGAGATGTTCTGTAAGGGCTTAATTGTTTGAATGCTAAACAGAAATAAAAGAATCCATAGTATAGACTCTAACAGAAAAGAAAAACATTCCAATCAGTATTGAGGACAGTGACCTGATGGTGCTTGACAGAAAGTGCTATGCTACTTGCAATCCGAAACTCATATACATATATATGTATAAAAAATGTGTAACTGTGTCTATAGAAGGTAGAGTTTCCAGTTGATAAATGAATTCCAAGTTTCTATCAAAATTAAAATGGAAGTATAAAACATTCATAATAATGTTAGACTGAATTTCATTATTTTGGAAGAATATTCTGAGGACCATCTGATATGCATCTTGCCTAGTAACAGTTTTTCTCTCTTTTGCTCTAACCTGTCACGCCCTCCTCCCCTCCCCTCACATTCCTTGGCCATCATCCGAGGAGGCTGGAGGCCCTCCTCGACTCCTTGGCACGCATCCTCGGCCCTTCACAGGTGTGGACGTAAGAACAGTAATAGACACATGTGGTGAGAAGAGGTGCTCAGTTTCCCAGTGCTGTCAGACAATGGTAGTGGAGGTGCCCATCCCTGTTCTACTGCAGAGACTGGATCCAAGTCATAGCGGGGAAAATGGAAAAAACAAAGCTACCTCGAGACAGAACAAACAGAGGGACCGGGGAACATTCTGCATTAAATATGTAACCTCATTAAATAGTCAACATTCAAATTTACTTGGGCAAGGCACCACGAGAATGACATTGAGAAGGTATGTCTCAATTTGCAAATCATTGGCGGGGGTGCTCACGTGGGCAGTGGTCTGTGTACGGCCAGCTCAGTGCATAATCAGGCAAGGAGTTATGTGCACGTGGCTCTGTGCGCTGACCCAAAGACCGCCTGTCAGCAAGGCGGCCAAGCCACAGGACAGAGAGGCTGAGCTTGCCCTCTACACAGAGAAGATAAGACTCTGGGGCCAGCCAGCCTGCCTCCCCGAAAGTCCTGGAGGACAAGGGCCTCTTATAGGTAGAGCCTTGCAGATGTCATTCTTTAAAAAAAAAAAAAAAAAAAAAAAAAGCACAACAAAATACATTCTTTTCCTTTCTCGATCCTCTTTGATACAGGTGAATCACACGAAAGGCTGTTAAAAATATTAAGAGTTTAGAAATTTCCAAGGCCACTAATGTGCCATCTAAGTAATACTGCACAGTCCATCTCGGCTTTTAGGAAACCACATAGGCAGCTGAGGGCCCCAGGATCCCTCGCTGACAGTGCAGAGCACAGGTCTGTCAGCCCTTCCACAGGCTGGTCCTGAGGGCTTGCCTCCGCCCTAGCATGTCTGCACACACACACTCTGCGAGCGACTCTTGGGACTCAAAGCTGAAGTAAACAGATACTCACAGTTTTGAATAAACAAGCGGGCACATGCACACACAGGGGAAGGAATACTTAGCTTGGTGTGGAGGAAAGAGGGAGAGTTTCTGCAGATCTTGCATCAGGTAAAGTTGCAACATAAACACTGTAATATACAGCTAAAAAAATACAGACAGAAATTGCACATACATCCATCGCAGAGGAGCACGGCTCCATGGTGAACAGCTCTCAGCCAGCCCCTCAGCCGTCTGCCTTCCTGTGAGCTGTCCTCTGGAGTCATTTCAGAGTCCTGGGAGCAATGTGCCACTCACGCCATGGCGCAGACTCTCTGGAAGAGGCCAGCTGTCTCATCAGTGGCTATCTCCCTGTCCTTTGCCTTCTGGCCATTGCAGTAGTCAGCCTCTCACACTGCCATCTAAGGAGACCTCAGAGATAAATGGATGCCACTTCATGCAGGGCTATGTGTACAGCATTTGGTCAACTAGTTAACCCTGGCTACTGATAGGAGGAAGCTGACCAATCATTGCTTGGGGGAGGACCCCGGTCCAGGCCCTGCTGACCTTGGCAGCTGATACTGACAGCTCTGACAGCAATGAAAGAATGGCGTTTTAAACTCTGTTCCTTTGTGGCCCTTAGTGAATTGTACACACAAGAAAATCATCTCCTCATGCCCTGCAAGCCATTCATAAGCTCTCAACTTGCTGCACCCTGCTGAGGCACTGGTGACACCACTAAGGGTCAGTTCTGTAATGGGCCACAAGTGGGGACAGAGTAGAGGTGAAGAACCAGGCAGTGGCAGCAGAGGGGAGGCTATTAAGGCCATCCTCTGTGCAGTGCACACAATTACAGGTAATGGAAATGAAAATGGGTCTCTGACCCAAGGGATAGGAATCTCTTTTCCTTTCTACTGCCTGTTGGAACAAAGGACACAGTCCTGGCAAACAAAATGGAGCTGATGCTAAGAATGGAAGGTCTGCCTGGTAGAGACTCCATTACTGACAACTTAAAGGAAGGAGGTGGCTGTTCGAGAGGTGATTAGATGCTGGCAGAGGCTGGCTGTATCTGGCTATTGAAATGAGAATAAATACTTGCTGCTAAAAGACGGTGCTTATCAGAATTACACCGGAACTGAACACAGCTCACTGAGCTCAGACCACAGGGTCCCTTCAAGGAGATGCATCTGCAGTTTTCGCTGCACGGAGGGGACTATGAGGATGGAAGGCGTGCCAGCGTGTTTGTGCAGCTGTGTTTCTGTAGTTAAGAGAGCTTCTTACTTCATCTGGAGCGGTGGGTAAGCTCCTGAATGGACCCATTTGTTCATGGACAGGGATGGAAGGGCTCTCTCCATCCTTTGAGTTCTGGGTGAAGACCAAGACAGCGAAGTGTGGGGTGACATGAAGAGGAGAAGATGTAATACAAGCAGCATCCTGGCCATATTAACGGGGTTGCAGGATCTTCACAATACAGCCCAGGGAGTCTGTGGTGGCAAAAGCCAGGTACTGCGCACAAAGCCAGTCCTCGAGGCTGACACCACCCTCCCTGTCCAGGGACTTCTCGGCAAACTTGATCATCAGCAGGGTTCTCTTGATGTCCAGCCAGTTCTGCAACAGGGCGTTCCTCTGCACCAGGCTCGGAGAGGCGGCGAAGGTCTGGAAGAGGTCTTCACGGGGGCCCCAGAGCAGACACTGGAGGATGCCCCTGGCATCAGAAATGAGGATGCGCTCGGAAGGGTTGGGGTTCAGGAGGCAGCTGGCAAGTTGCTGTAGGCCCCGAGAGTAGGGGGAGCGGAGAGGAATGCGAGGCAGGTCTGCGCGTGTGTACTCCCTCTCCTTCAGCTCAGGGTTTTCATCGAAGGGGTTGGGCAGGTGCAGCATCTCATAGATGAGGATGCCTGTCTGGAACTCATCACACTTCTTATACTGAGTGGCCGTTATGATCTCTGGGGCAAGGCGGGACTGGTCTCGCAGGATGTCCGGGTCCACCAGATGGCTCTTCTGCTTGGCCTGAGAGAAGTTGCTCACAATAAGCCTCGTGGGACAAGAGGAGATGGGGCTGGGCTCTGCAGGTCCGAGGCCCTGGGTGGCTCCTCCAGGCTGGTGGTGGACAAGCAGCAGATTCTCTAGGCGGAGATCGCAGTGCGTGACGTGGTAGGGCTTGAGGTGCTCAAGGCCAGAGCACAGCTGTAAGAGCAGCAGACATACCTGCCTCTCATACACATCTGGGCTTTTGCTATGATGGGTCAGAGAGTCTCGCACAAAATCAGCCACCGTGAGATGGGGAACCTCTCTGGTGATGACTACAACGTGGCTTCTCTGCTTCCTGTTCGGGACTTCCTGGCTCTCCTTCCGTGAAGACTGAGTTTCACAGCAGGGCTCTGATATCCCCCCACCAGTTTCTCCTTTCACCTCTTCTTCCCTCTCTTCCATTTCATCCTCTGCCTTTTCAGGGGCATCAGGATCCTCCCAGGGAAGCAGACGGTTAGGAACTTCAGCGAGGAAATGACCACAGTCCTGCTGGATGTTGAAGTGGATTGCCAGACTCTGCCGAACAGCCAAGCTGTGATAATACTGCTGCGATTCCTTAGCTTTGCTCTTACAGATCTGAAAGGAGAAAGCAAATAGCATGACTTAAAACTCACACTTTCATATCCACTCTTGCGACACATTGAGAAGGATTAACTGGAAGGTGACTGGTTAGGAACGAGCAGTTGTACAGTGAAGTCTTCAGAAAAGGTCTTGGAAGCCCTGTGCTGAGTGACAGTCATGCTGGCGCTCACCACTTCTCGCGGACATCTGTAAGCAGTGTGGTGCTCACCTCTCTACTCCTCAGCCTTCAGAGTTGGCTGAGGTTCTCTTCAACAAATGGTGCTATGTGCAAAAGAATGAAACTAGACTTTCACCAGTTACAAAATCATCTCTCTCACTAGTTACAAAAATCAACTAAAAAGGAACTAAAGCCTTAAATGTAAGACCTAAAACTATGAAACTACTAGAAGAAAATATAAAGGAAATGCTTCAGGACACTTCAGGACAAAAATATTTGGGAAAAGATCCCCAAAGCACAGGCAACAAAACCAAGTATAGATAAATGGGATAGAAACTAAAAAGCTTCTGCACAGCAGAGGAAATAATCAACATAGTGAAGAGAAAACCTAACACTGGAGAGAATATATGCAAACTACTGACAGAGTAAGGACAAAGGTTTTGGTGATTCATGTGTGTCTAAGAATCTATCCATTTCCTGTAAATCCTCCAATTCATTGACAAACAGGTTTGCAAAGTAACTGTCAATAATCTTTTTTATTTTGTCAGTACTGATTGTGATTTCACCTTTTTCATTTTTACCTGCATAGATTTGTGTGTTTTCTGTCCTTTTTTTGGTCAGAATGGCTAAGGGCTTGTCTATTTTGCTTATTCTTTCAAAGAACCAACTCCTTTGTCCTTCCTCTGTCAGTTAACCTTGTGTGCCATGGCTGTAACCACCACAATGACATTCATTGGAAAGTTTAAAAACCCGGTTTACCTGGCCATTGTATGTCAGTCTCCTAACCAACGGAAAGGTAATACAAGAGGTGATAGGTTATGAAATAAGGTCTCTGGGCCAGCATGAAATATCATCTATAGGCCTGCCAAGTGAGTCCAGGCTGTAAACCTCTACAAAAAGTAGGTGGAGAAAAAAAAGTGTTGTGATTGTTCACTCCAGTTCTGTAAAGAATGCAGTTGTTATTTTGATTG